>MNPL01022106.1:1006-52502 GCA_002081605.1 Tropilaelaps mercedesae
TTAAATTCTATTTTAGAATTTTATTTAAA
Organism: Tropilaelaps mercedesae; assembly: GCA_002081605.1. Lineage (NCBI taxonomy): Eukaryota > Metazoa > Arthropoda > Arachnida > Mesostigmata > Laelapidae > Tropilaelaps > Tropilaelaps mercedesae. Next base: position 1,036 of record MNPL01022106.1, read on the forward strand.
AACGTTGCCTTCAATTATTGCTTTTTGAAATTCTGATAGAATTTATCCCTTTATTATATTTATATTAACACGGTAGTTGTTACACGTTCAACTTGACGAATTTGATGTTGTGATGCTAATCATTATAATATGATTGAGTTGAATTTTAAAATTCAAGATTTTTATCTTTTTGTATAATAGAACAGGTATAATGTGCATGGAACCACAGCATGTATCGTCTCTAGAAAGCGGCAGGAAACGAGAATAAATAATCATTCATTGGATCGAATAAAGCATTAGCATCATCTACAGATAAAAAGAACATACAGTTTAAGATCGACTGGAATAATCGCGAGTTATCATAGCGGTTGCGTTTGTCTCCGGCGTTTCGTGCCAATGGGTTACTTTATCCCCTACTACAAAACCACCGTAAGATTGAACCTAAACGTAGGGCTTCCTGGATCTATGGAATTACATTGCACAGCGATATTACAGCGATACATTGCACAGTGGGTAGGCTGGATAATCGATTGCTTTTATCCTATTTGCTCACAGGCTGAAACAAAAATGCGCGAGCATCACCTGCAAAAGCAAAACGGTTGGAAAGTGTTGAAAAACGTACGGCACGCAAAACCCAATTTTCATATATGAATATATATAAGCATTTTCGGATTCTTAGTTGATAGATGCATCGGTGCTATCAAGCGCTGATGATTTAAATTGTTAGAACTTTGTGCTTAAACTCAGTAGTATAGAATGCCGAAGTTCTAGTTAATTCTTCTTATTTGTTGCATTTGAATAATTTAAAGCACACTACTACGTGGAAGCTTTCTCGATTTTACACCACATCATTATAATTGTCTAATGACTTACATACTCATTTTGGACTGTGCGATAGATTATAAGACACCTCACATAACTACAATAACAATAATGATAATAATCGCATCTCCTAAAAGTAAGTCTAGTGTATTACACATATACATAAACACACAGATGCATAGGAAGATACACCCAACCTAGGCAAATCTAGAGCTCGCCAAGAAAGCGACCGTTTTGCTTTCCAAGCTGCTAATTAGCCTTCGCAATTTTTACTAAATTTTTCTTTCTTGTCACTGTCTCAAAATCAATTCAGAGCCATTATTTTTATTTTGGGTAGACCGCCGTACCGAATTGGTCCTACCTAGATGATTTACTTAAAACCAGTACCTTACTATTCCCATTGGCTGCGGATCGTCCTGTTCTTAATACAAAAATGAAGAAATCTATTCACTTGCGGTTTATAATAAAAAACGATCTTTGGTAAGAAATATCTAATGGTTTCATTTCGATAAATTAAGTGTTTTGAATGTTTCTTCGCAGTTTTATCTTTGCCACAACGACGACATGATAGAACTTGGGAAAAGCATTGTTCTTGTAATCTGTAAACTCTCTTAATGTAAATCCAAAATTGATTCGTAGAATCAAAAATTCTATTTTCTAAACTACTGTTTTGAGCTCTCCAACGAGGTTGATCAGCTCAAATCGTATTGACCTCTTTGGTCTGACGTTCTGTTAACGTTTCGCGGCTGATGTTTGATAATTTAAGCGTTCATAGTCTGTTCGGGCAAACAACTGATTTTTGTGGAGTAATCAATCGCTCTTTTTCATCGTGTAACGGTTTAGGTTTTAGTGCGTTTAATCTTCATGAGACCAAGTCCAACTTCATTATTCCATTTTGTCGATATTTCTGCAACGCCATGTTTTTGTCCGAACAACCACCTAGTTACAAAACTACTTCTAGTGACATTTTATGCCTTATTAGTTCAGTTTAGAGATCACGTGTTCGGTTGGATAGAGGTTTTCAAACAGTTGAAAATAATAATAATAATAATAATAATAATAATAATAATAATAATAATAATAATAATAATAGTAATAATTATATTAAGGATAAATATAATATCCTTAATAATAATATTAAGGAATGGTGTGTATACACGTGCTTTTAAAGAACATACGATATGGGCCGTCGCCCGCCAAAATAATCGAAAAAGACTTATTTTGAAGGAAGTAGTAGCGTCAGAATCGGTTTAATGTGTATACGTCATTTGCGAGTAGATTATTGAGACAGAATTTGACTGGCAATTTTCAAAAAAGAGAAACATTTATGAAGCTCAGGGCTCATCATTAATTATTAATTATTATTAATTAATTAATTAATTATTCTTAATAAATAAATTATTTATAATTACAAAGTTACTGTAATATTTTATTACTGTCGTATTACTAAAGATGTGGTGAAAATAAATTGAAATTCCAACGAAATCCCAAGCAAATATATGAATGATTTGTTCGCTTCCAATTAACTTAAGGCAGATTGTAAAATTAGCGTGAGAACTATATGTTTGACAAAGCGTTGCTATATCGTCGAGTTCAGTCCATTTCGTTCGGTGTGGTAGTACGAGTTCGTTCCCCACCGTTTTACACTTGCATTTATAGCGTCTATCTTAAGTTGTCCGATGGTTGGCCCAAAAAGGTTTTAGATGTAAATTATTATGGCTTCTCTCTTATTTCGAATAATACCCTAGTTCTAGTCGGTGTAAGATCCAGCTAGCAACAATGTCCAACGCATTTGACGAACGGTCGCTTTACACTTTCGAAAAAACTAGACCCTGTGAGTACACAATGCTCACCAAAAGAAGTTGACAAGCAAGTAAAAGCGGAATATATCGTGACATTCGTCATGCATACTCTTCTCGGCAAAAATCACGAAACAGTCAGTTCTGCATTTGAGCACAAGTCTATATCACATACTGTGATTGTTAATAAAATTCAAAAGCCTCAGGAAGTCAAAAGATGCAGCAACCTCGATTTGTGCCGATTGGGTTGCGTATATAAAGTATTCATGTTTTATTAGATGGTAGATTGTATCTGCGTAAACGCTTCACTAAGTAATAATATTCATGGTTTCAATAACTTACGCTAAACCTTAATTCTTCGAACCCACGTACTTTTTGTTGTTCATATAAATTACTTGTTTTCATGGTAACATGCAGCATCTTATTTTCGTGCGTAGGCTAGTTTTGCGACGGCGGAAGCCTACAACCTGCGTAAAATCATATCATAATGTTTTCTGAAACGCTTGTAAAACCAAGTCGTTAAGTTTGCTTGTCATATGAAAGTCATTGTTATGAAGACTGTGTGAAAGGACGTTACACGATTTACGGACTTTGACACTAGAATTCCATTTAGAGGCTTCATATGCATGTTTATGTGATCTTGTGGTTTGTAAGGATTTTGTGAATCTTCCAAAAGCTCCCTTTGTTTTAATCTGGGAAGCTTTTGTAAGTATTTGTATTGTCCTAATAAATTCTATGTACAGGAAGCTTGCGTGATCAGTGGGGTGTTGAAGAATCGATCTCCAAAGTTTCAAATCTCGTTCTTAGTCATTGACACATGTTGGAATGCATTTCCACATAACAGTCAAGAAAGCGGCATAGAATGCTACGGTGTGTACTGAGGCCTCACATGTAGTTGAAAACAACAACCAACATTTGATTAAAAGACCTAAAAAAAACACTCTTGCAGAATCATTAAAAAAACGTTAGGGTTACCATTTTAAAAAAACAAATTCGTACAAAATAAGGTTTTAGCGTGAACGCTGCAAATTAAGTTTATAAATCTACTCGTTGGGCCATCTGGATTATCTTCAGTTGGAAGTATTGGCGAATACAAACAAACACTGCTTTGCAATTGTAGTTATAGCGGCGTCACCTACAGCATTCACTTTTTGTAGTGAACATGAACGGATATATCCATTCAGGCTTATATTATTCAAATATTCTTAATAATTTGCAGCAGTTATCGAGCATAGTTCGCTCAATCTAATTGCTAAGTATGTTTTCTTTGATCTAATATTTTTGCATCTACTTGAAAGTCACATTGGAGTTTGTCTAATCTCGTATATAGAAATGCTCATTTTTCGCGTGTTTGTAAAGGTAATATCTTACGCATACATAAGGCGCGCTTTTCCCGAAATGCGGGATAATCGTTAAGCGAAATCCGCTGTTACTATTGAACGAAGCCCATGTAGCATTCATTCAGACAGACAGACAAGTATGTACTTAAAAAAAAGGCGACGTCCCTGAGACACACTCTAGAATTTTGTTTTGTCTTTTATCGCGAAGAATGTACGTAGGCTAGAAGTTTGCTTGGATTGTGGTGGAGTCTGCGTTCCAGGCCCTGCATGAGACGATATTGCTTGCCCTGGGGGGCCGTGGCTACGAATGGCATGGGAATTCCTGGAAGATCTTCGCGGGAATGTCACTTCACAAGTTCCTGCTCATTCCTCTATCTTCCCATTGCTCGGAATGTATTTTCGATCTGTGAGTGCTATTCCACTCTGGGGCTATTCAGCCTCACGACCTCTTCTCAATGCCCCGCGGTAGACTCAGCGCTCATTGAAATGCTGCACGGGACTAAAACGTCAGCGACGGGTGGCCTTTATCGAACAGAATTGTTCTAAAAAAGCATTTGATGCATTTATCTATAGCGATTGGTATTTTCACAATTGAACAATTTCATTTCGTAGAGCTGTTTTCGCTGTCAAGTTGGCGTAGTCCAAATGCATGTCAATAGATTTTTACTTTGGTGAACGCAATCAAAATCACATGGGTAAGCAGCTAGTGTTTGTTTTAGAGAGAGATTTGCTCAAGTTTCGCAGTAGGCTAATGGGCAAATAAGGATGCTTACCTTCTGCGTAGCCATTAATAAGACAGGCGGTATTTAGGATACAGCTCTTTTCAGCAATAAACTGTAGCTTCGCTTTATTTATAAATTTTATGAAAAATTTTATAAACGACAAAACTAGATGAAAGACCAGCTATATAAAAGAGAGCCATATTGATTAGTCGTGATCGGGAAGAACATGATTTATTCAAATGCGAAATTATTTTGGTGTTACGGCTACAACGGGCAGAAAGAGACATTTTTTCCGAAGATAATATCCCCTTTAAAAACTGTGTCTGATTGTGTCTGATGATACGACAACATTAGTATAAGGGCTGGGTTCTCAAATTCATGGGGAATTTACATGGCAAAACGGCTCGTCTCCTTTGCATGTCATTTTGTACCAAAGCCGAAACCAAGAAAACATTTGAAAAATCGAGAAAAAAATAAAGTTACTACTGGTGGCAATTAAGTCATAAATTGCCTTATAGTAGACTAAGTACAAGCAAGAAGGTCGTAATAGCGTAACACTATTCCCAAACCTACAAAAGTTCCGCGCGTAAGATAGAAAACCTGCCGAAATGACCTTTGACTATTAGTATTCCATTTTCCGTCGATCGGTTTGGCCGTGTTTCAACACCGTAAAAGCGTGCGGCGAAAACCTTAATATAGGGACAGAAGAAAACAGGGACTTCCTAGATTACCTTCCAGCAAAATTCTTAACGTCCACTCTAGATGCAAAAAAAAGTATTGTAGAATAGCCGACAAGAAGAGCTCTTACGTCGACGCTCCACTTGACTATCCAGAGAGTAAATGTGGCCGTGTTAGTGGCATAGTGTTTCCCAAGAAGAAATTAGACAACAGAAGAAGGGCCACATAGGAGTGCATCAAGGTGCCACTGCATGCATACCTTTACAGTTTCGAGGTCGTTATTTTGTGCATAAAATGCAATGCAAGTCACGGGTAGGATTAAATACAAAAAATTATGGCGCTGAAGTGAAATCTTTCAGGGATAAATACATATTTTATGGGTCTATTCTGCTTAACGACGGCTGGAAACTTCTGAAAGCCTGAATAGTGCCGCTATTTTCTAGCATTAAAAATTTCAATAATATAGTTCGATATAGGCAAGCATACTATGATTTGCGGAGTGGCTCATTGCTAAAAGCTACTTATTAATAACAATAATGCAAAATAGTCATTACTAAACTGAGTAACGAAAAAAATCATAGCTACTGGGCTGTTTAAATTATCTTCGCAAGAATGGTTGTTTTTTTTGACCTGTCGTATTAACTCAAAATCATCACCCTCTTAAATTGACTGCTTTTTAGTTTTCATTCACTTTGTGTTCAATCATGTTCGTGATATGTAACTACTGCGGTGACTAGAATATGTCCATATAAGGTTGCCGAGATGAAAATGCCGTTTCTGATGAGTCTGTGCTCAAAGTTATAGCTAAAATATTGAAGAAAACGTATCTGCAGCGTATCTGAATTACAAATAGGTTTTAAGTTTCTATGTCTATCAACGCAAAGACATACATGCTAGGAAATCTTGGTTGAATAAGAGGAACAGAATAATACTCGGCAATTAGAATTGCAGTATAATGAAAACGGCGAGACGTAAGGAAGGGCTTCAGCTCATGCAAAACCACAAAGCACATATCAAAGAAGAATGTATGAAAATAAAGCGAATAGAAATAATGAAATAATTCGAAAATCAGAAGACCTCGAAGCTATAGATAGGGCAGGCCCAAGTTCAAATATTAAAATTAGAGTGATGACACTTTTTTGACAATTAAGTTATGCCTGGTAAAGCCGATAAAAAACTACGCTGCATCTAAAAATATTTCGGAACTATAGCTACCATTTAGACCATACATGTATGTAAGAAAAAAAGTTTTTTTTATCAAATTATTCTGTCCGTAAACCGTAAACTATCCCTGTTGTGGCTTCGGCGACGGTGAAAGCGTTTACGCACAGCTGTGCACGAGTCCACTCTTCAGACTTCCAATGGCAATTTCGATCGTGCAACCATAAACATGACACGTGTTAGTGCACTTACGGGCATAGCACGTAGTACCCGTATGTGAGCATTTTGCAATGAAATGCGTCTTATTCGTTTAGAGCACGCCGAAACAAATAACGTTACTGAGAGATTTTTACGGATTCCCTAGGATAATTTCTTTACCATCGAAGGGCAAAGGCCTGTGGATTGATCATTTGCACAACCAAAACACATTGGTTTTCTTATAACACCAATGCACAATACAATAATAAAAACAAAACAAAATGGAACGGATAGTGAAGAAATACAAAAAATAGTGACGACAAAATAGATAGAGAAGGACGGTTTTTTCTGCCCCACGTGTGCATACGTGTGGGTAGGTAAGTTTTCCGACATCTTACAGAAAAAAATCCTCTGAGTTATTCTTACCAGGTTGTTTTCGAAAATATTTCAGGACATATAGTTTTCATTTGCGCTTTAACATTTTCCTTCCTCTCCCCCTTTCACCCCCAGAGCCAAAGCATGTTTGTCTTAACAGAATGCGTGGGCAGCGAAATGAAGAGGCCGTCGAGCTGTTTGGACGTGTGCGGCTGTCGGCCTGTCGTCAACCAAGTGAGACCTTCCAAAGAGAGCTTTCTGAGGAGGGTTCGGTTTTGTCGAGAATTTTGCGCAAACTACCTGAGATACAATACAAAACACACCGTAGTCACTGTACTCGCTATTTTAATGAGACTTGCACTTGAAATCGCTTTCGTTGGCAAGCGATGGCCCTGCGTTGTAGTATCTTCCAACTACCCGGGTTACCTCTTTGTCTGCTTTTACTGAATGCTTCACAGAATATCCCAAAATATCTTGTTCTGCGGTCTCTGCTTAGTACAGTCTGGTAGTCGTGTTATTTTCAAAAGGGGCTGCCTTCTTGACAGGCACCCATTCTCCATATGTGCAATATACCCGCTAAACTAACCCTATGTGTAATTAAATCGAGAGCTTTATAGTTTACGTGCACAAAGCGCTGTCCTTATAAAGCACACGCTCGTCCCGACCTATAAGTTTGAGAATCGCAGAGTAAAACTGATGTCATTACATCTGCTTTCTTCTTTGAAGCTTGTCGTCATGACCTTTGTATAGCGTTGTTTCTACCAATGTCGCAGTGTAAATGTTGCCGAGGGTTGACGAAAAATTTCTAATCATTCTTTTCGAGCGGTTTGCTTTCTCGAAAATAGACGTGCGTAACATAACGTCCTATAATGTTACTGGTTCTTGGATAACAACAGACATGCTTATTTCACAATGCTTTTACTCAAGGTAAAACTTAAAGCGCCATACATAAGTAATAGATACTGTAGTTTGTCGAGCTCGGTGGCTTGGTGCATTCGTATGCGTATGCAGAGTGTAAGTCAACTGTAATAGACGAATTCAATCGCCTGCGCTCAAGGTTCTCAAAGTTGAAGTAAGCTATATGCAGAAACTTTGTCCTAATGACTAACGTGGGAATTGACATGAGATTATTAAATAACATGCTAAAGAAACTATCTCAATCACACGTATAGCATAATCTAAGCTAACTATACTGGAGTAGGCTGTTAATCTGTAACTAGATACCAAGTTAGGTGTCACATTCTTAAATCCACATACACAAATGGCCTTTCTCAGATTTTGTTTTATACTTTTGGATTATATTTTACCGCATTAATCCCAAGAAAAAATAAGCGTATTCCCATCTCACGCATTATTAACAATTTGTCTTTCTCTAGTCGAGAAATCCCTTTCAAGTGTATTCGAACCCCTCGAGATATGACCAGAGCGAACAATCGCCCGATTGTTAGCAGTATATTGCTGATTCGACGTCTCAAAAATGAGAATTTCTCTTATTATATCTTTAGAAGAGTTGTTCGCTCTGCAACTGCATCGCCGTGTAAAGCCTTAAAACTATCGAAGAAGAAAGTATAAATATGGACAGCGCGCTCGTTTGCTCGGAAGATGTCTGTGTCAAAATGGTCACTGAACGGGAAGCCATGCAAGTACAAAAACGAATCAAGTGTGATATTATAGTTATAAGTTTGTATCAAACGCGATTGCGATGCGTGAAGTGTAATATTGTTGCAGCGTGAATGACTTCCTCTCGAAACCCAATAAAGTAAGTGAAATCTGGATTGCGTGCGATATTACCGTAGAATTTAATGCGAAGCAATAGAGTGCAATTTTACATAAGTAGAAATGCAAGTTCTCCATGTTAGTGATCATTATTTTGACTCTGGCCACAATCTTTTGGTTCACTGAAAGCAGGATACCGTAGGATGAAATCGTGACTATAACTATTCGATATAATATGAATAAAATAAATTTTGCCATTGGAAATATTTATAGACTTACTGGGTCAAGCTCTACAGCAAGCTCTTATGTGCATTAAAGACAGTCTTATTAGAACTATGGTGGATAAATTGCAAAAACAAAGTGAACTTTTCTTTCTGAAAACGACGCTTAAAATTCTATAATAAATGGAAAGTCTAGTCGAGCATACATGAGATACAATCCCGTGTAATTGAACAGATTTTATTTTACGATTCCACAGTGTGCTATGAGTGCATATAACGGAATATGTGAAAGTGAATGTAAACTCGTTCGATTTCTTTTAAACAATTAACGTGCACTTCACATACGAAAGCCGTTTAAGATATTGCTATAATTTTAACTCTCGACGGGATCATACATTGAAACCCAACAAGGAGGTGGTTTCTCCAAAATTTTCTCGTATATCGCCCGATATCTTCAAATCTTTAAAAACTATTCGAATTTGCTCAACATTTTCCAAATTTACTTCAATTTCGTCCCGTGTTAACAAGGAAAGTGTGCTTAAAAATTGTATGCTTCTCAAATCACAGCCTGCATGGACATTTCATGTAACATTTAAAAATAATTATCAATTATCTTGAGCCAAAATATTCTTTAACAGAAGCGGAATTCATATATCTTAAAAAATCGATGTGCAATTTTGGCCTTAAGCAGATTTTATGTAGAAATTCCACACCCTGGTCGCACTTTTTGAGACGAAATATCCAAGCTTAGAAGCCTATGGGACGGCGCCGACTAATTTTTGCACAGACGGGCCTTTCCATTGCGCCCTGCATACCGCTACAGCTATAAATACGGTTTATCAGAACATTTAGTGATAAAGGTGGTCTTGAATAACGTTTACTGTTATTGAAAAACAAAATAAGGTAACTTAGGTAACGGGATATGGGTTAACGGGTATTGCTAGCTCCGTTAAACATACAGGTGCTTAAAAAGGACTCAACTTTAAGAGTGTTTTTCTGAGCAGTGGGGCAGCTATATTTGGTTTACTCGCCAAGGACCAGGTACAAAGTGCTGTTTTTACTTTATAAATATAGTTTCTTCTGGCCCTCCTTATCTGCAACATGCACGTTCTGCATTCTTCAATGAGAAATGTTGTATGGGGAGGAAAAGGTTTTTACGCGATGCACATGTGGCTAATATGCTGACTTGTGTTTACCTTCTAATTCTGGGGCAAACGAAAGAGCCTTGAACTTTTCAATTGTGATCCGGTAGACAATTCCTTTTGTAGGCCACCAGACAGCCATTACTAATAGCCGTATGACCAAGAAACGGTGAACTATACTATAAAAAGAATCACAGTCTTCGAAAAACGAACCTCGGAAATCACTTCCTACCACATTCCAGTTCTACTGCTTATCGACTTGTTGGAGCAAACAGAAACACGATTTTCTGCAACATGTTTCTAGGGGTACCCCTAAACCCTTCAAATTTGTTTTGGCTTTCAAAAATTGGTCCACACTACGTTTTGCACATGTCTCTGCCTAAGGATGGAAACGACCTTGGAAGAGATTGTGGGCGGTCAATTTCGGTTACATTAGATCCCGCGCAGTTGGATACAAACAGCGAATGTTTCAGACGTAGGGGACGGCACATGCTCGGTTGTAAGATTTTCCCCATCGACGTGGTTCAAAAAAAAACCTTTGACACATGGACGCTTCATGTAGGAGAATATCAGCATTCCTTGCGCCGATTTTCTCTTTGGGCCCACAGTAATAGAAAATCTTTAATACAATTTAGATTCTGATTTGAAAAACAACGTGAATCCTTTTCAGTGGATCCTGCAAAGTGTGTGCTAACCGAAACGGGTATTACATCTGCATAGCTTTCAACTAGAGTTTATCATGCCTAAACATAGATAATTTACTCCTCTTTACATTTTGTCGCAAGCAAATACTATTAAGGGTAAAGGCCTCACCATCATATCACTAAGAACGTTTTACATCCAGTGAAAATGCTCATTGGCTAATAAACCAGTTGAACGATAGCGAACGTGGTAACGGGAATATAAACGAGCGTGTAGACAAGTTGATCTCAGCAAACAAGCGACTGTGGCTCCATCATCGGAAAGCAGCCAAGTGATATTACGGCTGCAAAGGAAAAGGAAGATTAAAGAAATAATGAGGTTGCACCCAAAGGGAAAAAGGCTATGTCAAGGCTGTATCAAGGACAGCACCGAAAATATATCTAGGCTATCTGGAATACATTATTATGGTGAATTTCAAACTGTGGCCCGTATTAAACTGCTCATGAAGCTAGAAATGACAGTTTAACGATTTCCATTATTCAATTTTGCACGATGCATCTTAAACCTCTCTGTATTTGAATATCATGCTCTGATGACCCTACTGCGTTCCTCTCAATAACCAAAATTTAGAAGTTAGCTTTGAACCATTCCCTAGCAGACGTCGTTGCAGGAATTGCTGAAATCGATTACAAATGGAATGCAAGCGTACAGTTTCTCAAGTTGGCAATAAATTTTTTATTGAAAGCCCGACGAAATTTCTTATCTTTCAAGTGAGTTCCATAAGGAAATGCAGGTGTACCGCCGTGCCTTTGCCACTTTTTACTAGTTTCGCGAAAATCTAGCCCTCGATATAGTCGTCGATTCGATTCAATATATTTTAGCTTTTCAGTAAGTCACAGCCACACACATTATCGCCGATGACTGTCACTTTTTCGAATAACAGAGTAAATGTGCATATATGAGGATTGGTAATGTAAGTGAAGCTTGTTATATTACAAAAACTTCATAGATGCTAACGTTTTTCGCGCATTCAGAACTGTAACAACTGAATGCAAACCTGATGCTCCGTCATTCTAAAATCACCCGTCTTTTTACTATTATCAATAATGATGAATATTTTACTAGGCTAGAAGCAAATTCAAATTTTAAACATTGAGATTCATAGGAGGGGAAGTTGTTTGAAAATTGGGCGTATTGAACAAATTCCGTAGTTGGCCATAACCGCATTACAACACTGATACTTAACTTACCCCGGAAAAGGAGCAAGTCCTCGATTCTAAGAGTTATAGGCACTATATGAAAATATACAGAAATAACTAAAGGTACAATTGTTTTCAAGACCTCATATGCTTTATTAAAACGCGGAATATAGCGGCGGCAGTTCTGTTCGAAGCAGACATTTTCAATTTTGTTGATCAAACGTATAAAAAAATTCCAGTCCTGCATTCCTCTTACAAGCATCACAACACTAATTCGTGAGCACCGCGGCCTTTTTTGAGTATGAAGTATTCTTTGGCCATAAGATACTTTTTGATTATTAGGCCGTCCTTGACCACAAGGTCTCATTGAGTACCAGGCCTCCTTTGACCACGACGTCCTTCTTGATTACTGAATTGTTTCAGACCATGAGGTGCTTTTTGACTACCAGGTTTTCCTTGGTTACGAGGTCTTTTTTAATTACTAGGTTTTTTTGTCCACAAGAACCTTTCGGTTACCAGCCTTTCCTTAGCTATGAGGACTACCATGCCTTTCCTGACTATCAATTCCCCTTGAGCTTTTTGATTACCGGATCCTCTTCGGCCACGGAAGCCTTCCTGGCCAATAGATCCTCCTTATGACAAGATCTTTCTTGCCTAAACCTTTTTTTGGCCATGAGGTTTTTCTTGAAAATCATGCTGTTTTTAATTATCAGGTTCGCTTTAAGTACCGAATCTTTCTTGGTCACGAGATTTTCTTTGATCGTCAAGTTCCTTTATTTATTCCTGTATTTCTTGATTGTCAGACCCATCTTGATTATTACTTCTTAACTGCTAGATTTTCCTTGCCTGCCTCGTACACCGCAAAGTTTGGCCATGCGGCCTTTTGTGCCTACCAGACCTTTGCGTTGCGAAACTACACACTTGTAAACCAGGGAAGCCATTATAAGCCATTTTAGTCATCGGGAGTGATAACGTTTTCAGAATTGAAAATGTAAAAATACAGATATGGTTATTTGATGCAAATCTGTAAGGTGAAACAAGTGTGCTTGTCGATTTTTCCAAACAGTACCGTGACTATGACAGTACTTTGTGTGACTTCATTTTATAAAACATCGTTTCTCCTTTTTTGTAAGATCACCACATGTACAATACATTCCTAGTAATCTAAGTGCGTGATGTCAGTCGCAATGCACGCTAATAATAATTAAACATTAATATTAGTAATATCCATCGTTGTATACTCAAACACTGCTGTAATTGCAACTGTTTAACATTAACTCGTGACTATTAAGCCAGACAATTACAGTAATCAAAACTGCTGTATTGTAGCTGAATTGACTCACTTTAATTATTCTGAATTCATTTTATCCTTAATTAAAGTAGTGTTTATGCTGGGTGGATGCAAATCAGTGGCTTTGGTGGTGCAGGAGTGACTGTGTAAATATAAAATTCTCATGAAAGATTGCGCGCAAACTGCACCTATGATGTTTTTGTAGTAAATGTTGTTACATGTTTAAAAAATTTAACGCATTGGAAATATACATAGTATCAAGGTAAACAATTATTTGCAAAATTACTACACACAGAGCGTTGCGTAAGACATTTATACAATAAAAATATGAACTGAACTGAATAACTGTGATATATGTCTATTTATACGACGGAGTGTTTTTGATCTTTGAGACTCAAATCAAACCGTTGTTTCTTACTTGGTTCGTTTGTTGAAAATGAAAAAAACCGATTCAATAAATTTGCGACCTTCGTCGAACGTTACGTTAATAAAAAGGCCGTCACAGAGCTGATTTGCTGTAGAGTTAGTAGTAATACATTTAAATAGCGTTGTTACAAAACAGATAAGTGGGGCCAGGAGGCTTCTCGTGGGAACTAACATTATGTATTAAAATAATTATTTCGTTTAGGGTTCTAGTAATTACAGCGCAAAGTTCGACGGGCCAATTTTGTCAGCACACATATGATCCATATTACGTTAAAAAAAGATATATAAAAATTCTTTTGGCAAAACGAAGTTCACTCGTCATACTCACTTAGGAAAGCGTTCATAATAACAGTTATCTTTTTCGACTATTCTATTTTTAATGTTGTACGCTATACACGGGTTTGTTTACATGTGTGTATGGCCAAGGGCTTATTTCGTTATAGAACATGATTACGCACAGATTTTCCTTAGTGGGCTATCTTTATAGGAAAGGCCCATGCTTTACTGCGCCAAGTCATGAATGATTCATATAATTTCCGTTCTGTACTTAGAACAATGATTAATCATTCGGCAGAATAATATTTAGAACGGCTTCTGTCAGCTTTACTGTATAAATAAATGGCCGTATAGTTTGTGTTAGGTGTGTAAAATAAAGTTATCATTGTTTCGGAGGCTCAAATGTATTAAAGAACCGCTAGTAAAATTTCAATAACCAGCATAATTAGCGCCGTTATCTATGGTGTTTCACCATTGCTCAATTGACTAAGAGATGTCATTGTCGTACAATTCTAACGGTTCGAGTCACAGTAGCCCCAAGCTACTTTCAAGCCTTTTTTCCGAAAAAATACCAAAAATCCCCTTCAAATAGAGTAATTCTCGAGAGAATGAGATGAAAGATAGAATATGCTTTACTGAGCATTAGCTGAAAATTTGGCCAAAGTACCTCGGGACAACAAAGCCTAAAAGTTTCGCCACTAGTAGAGTTAACCACTAGACAGCATAAGTGAACAAAACTTTTACAATTCATGGTGCGTTAGACAGTTGTCTACGAGGTGAAATGAGCAACCTTCAATTATATCCTACATAAGTCAGCTAAGCTCTCTAACCAGTGTACGCGCAATACCTCTCAACCGTCAAGTTTAAATTAGCGTTTGTTCTACAACCATTCCAACTGGGAAGTGCTCCACAACAATCTACTCAATCGCATAAATTACTGCTTACACATTTTTCTATAGAATGCAGCTGAACTCCATGTATTGCTTATTTTCTGCACTCTTAGTAAACTTCAATTTTGATAAGTAATTGAAGTAACTAATTTTTCGGTTGCCAGTAGGGGTGCTGTAATAAGGAATCATGATTGATTCACAGTTACTGCAACGAAATATAATCTAGAGCATAGTCAACCTTAACAAAGCGAGTAAAATTTATTGTCACTGCTAACCTATTGCATAGAGTAGTATTGCCAGTTGTTTTACATGGTGAGATCCACACGTGTTGCCTTAGACGTATTAAGGAGCAGGCACTCATTATATAATATTACCTGATGGATCAAATCCTAACTTATCTATCCAAACTACGTGGCAATACTTTCGCACAAATATGGGTACAATAATATGCATTACTACGATTTCAACTACCGTAACAGATTCGAGCCTTTTGACTAGGAATCCAATTCTTCAAGTATAAATAGCGTATAATAATTTCCACTATGTAGATATTCTATTATTTTTCTTATTTCCAGCAAATTAGTTGAAACAACCGGCAGTAAGCGCTTTAGGTGACATCCAATTTCTAAAACATTAAACCAGTCTCAGTAGACCAGGCGTTACCTTTGCTTGCGGAACTGGTCAAGTCTTCAGTCCGCATGTTTTCCATTAAAAATTCTGGCATCGCCTTCCTTTTTGTTTGTACTACTTTTGTATAATGACGAAGTCTTAAAAAAGCAAAAATAATTTAATTAAGGTGGTATCTTTTAGTTGAAAAGAGTCACTTCCTGCTGCTTATATTCAATAATCTCTTTCCATGAGGGACACGTTACAATTTATGCTTCTAAGTTTGACGACTTTATATAGTCTTTTATTGTTAAGAATATTTCTGACAGCCTCGCTAATGGTTGCACAGCTCTCCGATGAAACGCTGTGCAGTCATTGATATACGACACCGGGAAAACTCGAGACATGCTAAAATGTAGAGAAATTAGCATATTTGTATCCCACAACAGTAGCAGGCGCATCACGCATTTTTCAGATATTTGTTTAAGGTAGCCTAAATATTTTTACGTATAAGGGTATCCAAAAGCCTTTTTTAAAAATTTGATAAAATCGTTTGCAGCTGAGATGTTTCAATATTTTATTGAAATAACATAGATCCAAGTGTGCACTAAAGGATCATACACGTATCGGATATTAATGTATGTAAAACGAAATATAAAAACATGCTTTTTAGTTGGTATTTCAACAGTTCTGTTATTTGTGTAATTTTCGTCTCTTTTTCTGTGTTAATCAGATTTGGTTTGAGAAGTTGCTAAGGCTCACTTTAGTCTCAATAGAAACATAAGCTCAATTGTCACATTTGGCCAAAGGATAAATGCTTATCTAACAGGATCTTTGGATTACACTGCATCTTTCTGGTCATTCATTTTCTGTTTATAGGAATTCGGTGGTCATTTCAACCTTGTTGAAATTATGGCCTAGCGTCTGCCTTTTCACATATTTTTCTACTGCATATTCGTCCCATCGAAAAAAGCTTCGTTTTTTCTGACGGCATCACCGTATTAATACTCAGCCGATTTCTCGCTTATTGACTATTTGCTTCCTTAGTCTACCTTGATAAATAATCCTATCGAAGAAGCCCGTTTTTTACAACTTAGGTGGAAGGCAGTTGGAGATGTTGATTCCTCGGAGCACCTCCGCAATTATACGAAAACAACTTCTCCTCTATCATGTGTTGGCCTCGTTTCACATGTCCTACAACGTTCACATGTCGTATAGCGTTGAAGCTTAGGCTCTCACATGTAACAATGCGATTGATTCTTTACAGGCTCCAGGAAGGAGCTATAAGGACTGTCATAAATTCCCCAAAGAACATACAGTTCCTATTTTCTCTTGCTTAAATCTTCTCTCACATCTTTTTACCATTAGGTTTTCAACATGTATATTTGCTTCCAAGACATTGAGACTGAGAAGATTGAGTGCGTAATAATTATATTCATTCATGAAAAACCAGTAGACTTTAGCACGAGTAACAATACACCTTAAGTAAATTTACAAAAAACATCAATGGATCAACGGTGATTCAATTCTATGCACAAAAGTCTCTCGTGTAAACCTTATCTTTTGATAGCATACACGCTCGTCCGACCTTTCTTGCGTTGCCCTTCTGGCGTTTTGTCCACCGCGGCGTAAATCCTCAAAGCTGCATCCAACAACGGTTAAGAGAATTTGGCGGCAGTTTAATGTAACTGGAAATATGCATCTGTATCTTACATCACAAGTTCTACGCCTGTGTTTCGTTCGCAAATAAAATGAACCTGTCCTTATTGGCCCAAAGTTAAAGTCGGAAATTTTATCGGTTGTCAACTCCTCTGTTTTTATAGCTAGGAGATGAGTGTTATAAAACGTCTATGTGGGTTTACGTCGCCGCGTCCATCTATTGAGGACTACCCCATCTACTGCGCCCAATGAACTCAGTGTGATAGTAGCTGTACCGTAGCAATAGCCCCAAAATCTACAGCACCGCCACTGTTGGTCTCCCAAACGTCAACGGCGCTTTCTATTACATCTATTTAATATTTATTTGCCCTCATTCTAGCCGAACATTTCAGGAACGGAAGACGGAAACTTATAGTGGAAGTCCGATCGGGGTGGTGCTTTGTAACTACGCGAGGTATACCTGAAAGAACAACACGGTAACGTCTGGCGACAGCCAGCGTCGTAGTTTTTTTTAACAGCAAGCTATATGGCTTCTTTTAAAATATGTAGCTCGGTTGAAAGTAATGTGAAAAGTCTTCCGAACCGTCCGGAGAGGAAGAGCACAGAAAAATAGGTTTGTGAGTTCCACTAAGGTGATATGACCGCATCAGTGTGCATGTCAATTAACCACTGCCGAAACCCCCAAAAGAAGAAAAAACTAAGCTTAACAGCCGGCCTAGCAGAAGTAATCAAGCAGTGCCATAGCTTAGAACAACCTTCGAGACTTTCTTTTTTCTTCACCGTCAATGTGTTATGCAACACGCCAGCATATACAATACGGGACTGTGTCAGCTCAGAAGTTATGGCCATTCAAAGACCGGCCACGTCTTTTAATTAACCTAACACAATATTTATTTTTGGCATTTGCAAGTACTTCATTTATAAAGCCTACGCTTGATAAAATGTAGCGTATATTCGTTAATATCTCCAAATCACACCATGCCATATCGCTAAATATTGCAGTGCTACGTAATCATTGCCAACATTGCAACATTTCGCAAGAATCCATGTACACAAAACTACAGCTAGCATAGATTACCTGCATTAGATAGGTCAACGATGAATGTTAAATATCGTGGTTATATTGAAAGGAAACGATTGTTAGATTTATAAAAAAAAAATTGAATTAGTTAATGAAGAACAAAATAAAAGTACATATATCGGTTAGGAAATTTCATTTTATTTTGTATCCTTCGTGAGAACTCAAATTTGCTATTCACAGTAGTCAACTAGTTTCCATAAATTGAAATTCACAATTCAAAGTTTAACAAGAATTCTAAATGCATAATTTACGATCCTATGTGTTATATCTAATTTCAACCGATATAATTGTAATTCAGTAAGATCACAGAAGTAACTAATGTAAAATCCTAAAATCCTAAAAGCCTGTTACGCGAAGGACATCTTAGAGGCTAAATTACTGAAAATTATGATGTACACACAAGTATAAAAAATTCCCGATAAAGCTTCGGAGTTTTCGATCGGAAAACATAACAGAAAACTTAAAACTGGCCCTGATTGACTAAGCATTGGTGCTAATCAATTGCAAAATCACATTTTTTAGTCAACACATTCTTGCCTTACAGATGCTTTGACTCAAAAAATCACCAATTACAGCTTGTGTTTTGCCATGACACCGATAACGTGCCATAACTCTGATACAGCTCATTAATATAATAACAATATTGCGTTTAAAAAATCTACATTGTTCACAACACCGACGTTGTATGAAGTATAAAAGAAATAATACTGGTAGCTGCTGACTTTTTCAAGGCATAACGCAGGACATGCAAAGGTGCACCGTCGTTGTCTTACGACAACAGCAGCAGAACCGCCACAGGGTCGTTACGCATGACTACAGGACCACAGGCCTAGGCAGCACAAGAAACACATGGCGACATCTCACAACGGCCATTATACAACACAACGTGCTCACCACTTTCTTCGCTTCGTCGACGTTCTTACCGAGCACATACAACATGAACTGAATGTGTGAAAAATAAAAACAACTTTGTTAAAAAGTACTTCGAGTTTTATGTGAAACTGGATGGTGCCTTCATAAACCACCTCTACAAAAAAGTCATTCTTTTTTATCTTGAGATCGAGTGAACCGATATTCTGGAATAGAAAATGGAGAAGTATCTGGTATACACTCGTTTGTATATGATTTTACAGATTTAGCTAAAATAATTTATACGAAGTAATTTTAACGTCCTCCAGTGTGTTCAAAACAAAACTCGGTTACCCCAGCTTTATGATTATAATTTTACGTGCAAAATCTTAACCCAAATACTTTTGAAATACAGGAATAACTATGAATCAAATTTTATTGTTTGTTAGGTGAAAGTACAAAATATTTTCATGTTATCATATTGTCGTCTTATGGTCACGTGAGCGATGTGCTCATCGTACATCTTTTTAGAAGTGAAAACCCATTAATAGTATATCGAATATATTTTACAAAGGTAATTTGCATCGAATATTTCCATAAGCAGAAAAATAAACTATGTTTATAATGTGGCTAACGGCCGGCGGAGTCAACAAAACAGCTCTCGTTGTCAAAATCTATCAAACTTACTCTCACGTTATCGCTCGAAGTTACTGAAGGAACCATCGCGCAGTACAGTGTCCTAGTCAATGGCAGGTGCCACCTTATGCCTGAACCCCAGGCAGCAGGGAACCCCGCAGACTACACCGAAGTGCTGCCAACTCTGCGGAGCCGATGAACCAATAGAGACCCTTCATCGACCTTGGTTGAAAGCCAAGGTTAATAGCCGCAGTTCTCGCATGGGCCAAGGTAGGGCGGCCAGCCTTCAGAGCTAACTGCCGGGATACCTTACACCTTGCCGTACAGCCTGACCGACTGCTGGATGACGAGCTACACTTAATGTACAGTGTCCTACATTAAGTGTAGCTCGTCCCTCAAAAGCCTTTTGCTAAACGTCACATTTGTATTAGGAGCATTTTCAATTTATTCATTATGCCATCTTGCCACCAAACGCATTAGATTCTGGGAAATTCCGTCGCCCACCGTTCATATCTTCACCTGTTGCGACCCACTTGAACCCAAAAACGCCTAGTTAGGAGAATCGAGCTACAGACGCGTCGCCAGCGCCCTGCTCCAGAGCACGACCTCCCTATTCAGCAGTGCGTCGCTTCCACATTATTGTTCGATCTCGCTACCAGGACCGGATACACAACTCAGCCACAAAATGTAAATCATCCTGGGTGAATACCTCCGTATTTGTGTACCTGTGTTTTCGAAAAACTCCACGAATATTATCAATTTAAAAAATAATGGGCCCATGTTGGCAAAGTACAAGAGCAAACATAAAGGTGGTGCGAACAAGATGGTGCAACATGAAAAGTTGTTCCATATTAATACTTCAATTTTTACCAATATGTTCGACAAGAGCTAGCGTATATTATTCAACAAATCTAGACTTTTATACCTTAGTGGCTGTTCTGAACAGTGGAACCAGTACAACACATATAACATACGTATTTTAAAAACCCTCGAGGAATGCTAACAGTTTACACTAAGGCAACCATCTCGATCGAGTCTCATAGAGTAAATCTGAGTAAATCATGAAAATGGGTAGGACAGTTGAGAGTGGCGCAGACGCCAGCAAATGAGCCGTACCACCGTCAGCCAATTCGATTGTTCGCAACGCAACTCCGGTATGAAGCCGAGGCCTTCATGCCAAAAAGAACGTCAGGGAACTAAACGATCTTTAAGACAATGGCTCTGTCTTCAGGTATATAAACTGTATAAACCTGTTTTAGCCATTTCGCAAGTTTTAATTTCTATTCATGTGACAGAAGGCATTAGGGCAGCTACCCTTTGAAATCTGGCGGGCTCTCTTCCTCTGCAAACTTCACTTATGCTAAATAAAGGAATACAGTCGATTAATAGTAAAACCGCTCACTCGGATCGCTAGAAACCTAATGCCTGTCTCACTTCTCACACATTGTTGTCGAAGAAATGTTTGCAACCTAAATCAAGAAAATCTTTTCTAAATGATCGTATGACATCGTCACGAATGGGGTACATACGAGGCTGTTTGATAAACGTAGAGTTCATCCTTCTTATTTAATGATAATAATCGCCCATAATGTGTGTCCACTATAGCTTAGGCCCATTTAAATTAGCAATCAATTTGTATGCTTGGCCGCTGACAAAAATGAAATTGACTCACTCAAACTCAAGAGAAAGAAAAGGCACACCTATTAAGCCGTCAAATCCATTCTTAGTTCAGTCACATTAATTTCTAACTAGCTAGTAACACATATTGATGCATGTTGCTACTGTGATTGCGGAAATCGATTGTGTATCGTTGCACCTACAACGCGTCGTGAGGAGCGTAATCAGTGATTCCGTGTTAAGGCTATATTTTCTGTGGGAAACGTCACATACACTGCTTCATCAAACTGGCAGTTCTTAATGGCTTCTTTTGGCAACATTTACAAAACGGGCAGAATACTATTAACCTCTCTTAGAGCTAACGGGTTTGCCTATTTTCTCCTGTGCTTTGTCGACCTGTTGTGTTAAGTAACGTATTTCGATATACAAGAGAAGTACAAATGTCTCAAGCCTATAATACCCGCACAGTGCCCAACGAATTGGATCCAACTTTCTCGGAAACGCAAGTAACTCCTCAGCTAAGCATAACACTTGTTGTCAATTGTCCCCGTAAACAGCTCTATAAACAATGAGCATTTATTCCTTCATTGGTATTTTCATAGACTCGCATATTCCCCAAGCGGAAAATATTCAACTCTTTCATTTTGCTTAGTTTGTCTCCGCTAGCAACCCAACGATAGTTCTAAAGTCGGAGAAATGGCCGTATGTGATGGTGCAGTTGGGAGCGGTTACGAAGGCGGGCATAAGACTAATCGGCAACAGTGCGTTTCGATTCCTCTACAGGGACTATGCTGCGGTGGGCACATTCCAGGGGTGTCAGCTACTCTTCGTTTTTTCACACATCCTCGGTCATACTTGATGATACCCATGCTTACTCTGTTCTTACATTTGTCCCTCACTCTTATCCTAATGTGATTATCTTTATCCAAGAACTAAAAACAAAGGGAGGAAACTAATAAGAATGCTAACAATATACTTTATACGGTCCGCTCGAGCCCTATCAAAAGTTCACTCCAAAACCCGTGTTGTTCCTTTTTCCGGACCGATCCTGACGCAGTCGTTCCACAAATCGGCCATCTTGTATCCGCGCATTTGTTCTGCCTATTGCTCCGGAGCGGTTAACCAACACACCCAGGACGAGCGAACGCTTGATGGCCAAACCATCAGGCGTTCGAACCAACGGGGTCATTTCCAATTACTACTGTAAAAAGGAGGATGTATGAGAAAGAGAGAGGGAAGTAGTATGTAGTGGAGACGAGAATTAAAAACGCTTGGCCTTCGGCATTAAAGCGTCGGAACCAGCCCTCCACGCCGCGACCCCATCTGCGTGTTGTAAATTCTTCGGTATGGTATGCATGCTGTTGAAGGGAAAAGGGAAAGATAGGGAAGGGTCAGTCAAGCGTGTTATGAAAGATACTTTGGTGTATGAAACGTGTTGAGAAAATGAACGTAACGGCACCTAACTGGAAATGGAGAACGAAGCTTGGCTATGACATCACGGGATGAGGCGAGCCCGCAGGGGTAATCCATAATTCTTCGTGGAATAATAGGCGTACACTAGATAAGTTGATTGACCGTCTCATTCGCTCCTCTCTGTGTCTCCTTATCATCTCGATCTCTATTGCTCGCTCTAGGGTTGTTTCTTATGATGTAATGTAAAGAAAAAGCAGTATCAAGGAAAATGAGGAAGAGAACCAAAGGTCAAAAGACGGAATAGTTCCAGCATGCGTGGAGAAACAAAGAGAGAATACCGGAGCTTGGTATTCCGATGAACGATAAGCAAATGGAGAGCACCCTCTCAAAACACCAAGGAGCGACAAGCGAACGAAGGACAGAAGAGCAAAAGTGTGGGTCGAGGCTTTTGGGTCGGCGGTCGGGAAGATCACTTAACAAGAAATAATACTAATATGCATTTTAAGCAGCAGCCACAGCAGAAAAGGTTGGATAAACGGGCAAGCGTGGAGTTTTTTTAGAAAAAAAATGGAACTGACTTCTGCCGATACTACTCCACGAAAAAGCAGAAAGGAGGAGAAGAGTGGAGGAAGCGGTAGCTAGCGAAAGTGAGAATAGTGCACCCCCAAATAAAGGCGGATATACGCAGTGCCACCGTTAACGACAATAGCAGTTGCTGCCTTAAAGCTTTGCTGCCTGAAACACGTTTGTGGCAAGACTTATATATCAGTTTTAAATCAAAAATAAAACCGACTTAACTTATTTATATCCGACAAATTGATGTTGGCCCGATGAATGACAATTAGATGTTCAAATATTTTTTTAAAATATGTTTTTAGGGCTGACCGTTAGCAAACATTTAACGTCCACGGTAGCAGTTTTTGCATTACTTCGTAAGACGGATCCCGTATATATGTAAATGTGCACCGGAAGGGGATCGAACCCGTGCACCTACGTGTCTCCTCCGGTCGCATGCGATTACGAATGCACCAACCTACCGAGCTCGACACAAGTAAGTGCTTAGCGAGGGAACACTTTACTTGTAGTGATGTTTTTTTCTCTGAAAGTGTCTTCCTGCGACAATAAGTAGCTAGCCACGGTCATATCTGTAGACATAGAAGTAAAATATAATCAATTACCGTGATTTTTCGTGTGTTAATAGTATTCGTCGTGATTAATTGCAGTGCGTGAATCACAAAATAATGAAAGCCCTTAGGGATGGCTTAGGTACGAAATGGTTTCCCATGAATTCGGTGTACGAAATGGATCTGTGACTCACCGAAAGGTCCGTAGAGGATGGGTTATTCAACATTTCTCGCTAACTTATTGAAAATAATAAACGGCGTCTAGGTTTTGTCCAAAAGTGTAAAACATTACAGTAATCACAGAACGTAGGCGACATCATGCTAATCAATATTTCACGAGGGCTGCAAAGAAAATTATTGAAAGCGTTTGTGCAAGAAGCGGTCCTTGCCATAAGAAACCGATTAAAAAACTCGAATTCTTTTAATTGAAGTACTGTTTCGTAAATTTAAAAAACGAATTTTACCCGCAATTATAATTAATCCTCAATTTGTTTCAATTTTAAGTTGACAACGTCGGTCATTAGTTGCTGGAACTTTTCTTCTGTTCATGAGCATGGTTATTTATTGAGAGACGTAATTGTAGTTGTTGAAGATTTGTGTCTAAGCAACGAATGTCCGTCGCGGAAACCCCCAATAGGACTTTTGCACAACGGAGATCGGAACTATACGGGTTGGCCATATATAATAAAAACGTCGTATGAATTCGCTCATTTTATTAAAAAAACGTTGCTATTCTATTTTCCAATGTTTAATTAACGCATTTATTAGACAGACGCATAGAATTGGTGATATTCGGCCGGAAGTAACACTATGCAGAGCAAGTCGACGTTGTTTCGAGCAATTTTCCCGTTGTTCGTCAAGTGTATTTATTTTTCTCATACAATCAGTCATTTTTCAGCGATGGCAAGATCCATAGTGATTACAACGCCGTTAGTTGAACACAAATAGGCACTTTGGGGTCAAAGCTGTCATTGCAATTCCGCGCTTGTTTCGAAAGGCTAGATAGCCTTTACTATTTGTTTGCTATCGCCGTTAGACCTTTTGCCTCCTATCCACGATACGACCCCACATTTATGTACCAATCCCCTCATTTATACCTAAGCATCACTCGGACTGTCGCCGACTATCGGTTAGCAAGGGCAATTTATTTTTCTGTTTTACGTAGAATAAACGTATTTGTTCAAGTTTCGATGACAAACAATAGTAACGAGCGCCCGTCAAAAATCCGACCAAATTTACCCTTTTCGTATACGTCCTCCACGAGTCTTGCTACTGCTTGAGCTTCTGCTTCGGCTCGAGTTGTTACGGCCAAAATTGGTCCGAGCGGGTCCGTATGATGTAACGGTGCGTGTGACGGTTTTCTCAACTCTTACAGGACGGGTGTTGGTTCGTGGCGCCCTCACTGGTGGTGATCTGGAATCGCTAATGCTGCTACTTCGCTGATTGCTACCTTTCTGAGTGCTGGGTGCTGACGGCGCAGGGGCTGTTGAGTGAGCTGAGTTGAATGAAGGATTGGAGGCAGGTTGAACGGGATAAGACGACATCGGTGCTGTAGGTGTTGTTGGTTGTGTGCGATAGCCACCAGGTGAAAATGGTTGGCCAGCATATGACTGCCCTGGATTAATGTAGCCGTGTGATCCGGTAGGGTAGCCGGGACTGCGATACCCCTGTGATGCTGCTGAATAACTTCCAGGCTGCGCAGGAGATCCAGGATTCGCGTAACCGTAACTGGTCGGATAGCCGGGGTTGAATCCTGGGCGCCACGGAGAATATGCTGGAGGAGGATAACCATAGTTGGTTGGATATCCACTTCCCACCGTGGGGTAACTTCCGCCACTCGTTGTTGGATAAGTACTACCAGGATAGGGTGGCGGCGCATGGCTTTTATCGCCTCCGAGGAGTCGTGTCAGACCCGAGGAGTAGTGTCCAGAGGAGCCTCTAAAGGGCGGGGATGGATATGATCGGGCTCCGTAGCCTTCGTATCCCGATGCCAGAGCGTACTGTCGATTCAGTTTTTTTATCTGTTGTTTGTGACGATAGTGCATTACTCCTGCTACGGCTGCGCCTACAACAATAGGATTTTTCAAAATCTTCTTAAACGGGAAACCGAGTCCGAAGCTAGGTAGTCCGCCGTAGTACACACGAGGAATGCCAAATGAAGGCCTCACAATTACAGGTCGAACATACGTATCTCCAGCGCTACCCACGGCTACGCTCGTTCCTGCAGGAACTGCCGCTATCTACGGCAGGTAAAAGTGAATGTGTTTGAGGAAACCAAGATGAAGTCTAATCTGACTATTATATCCAACAAAAACCTAAAATATATTAAGCTCAAATTTGGGTTCTGGGGCTTTGGGTCCTTGGCATACCTAGGACCTTGGATTCAGCGGCTTTGAAATATTAGTTCTGTTATCGGCAGAGTCAAAAAGCTGTTTACTTTGCATAAGAGTACCAGCCGGAGTGGTAGTCACTGGTGGCAGCTTGTTTAAATAAAAAGGTCCATATTGTCCACCTAATTTTGATTAACAACGACACATTATTGATAAAAGTTGCTGTAGTTCGAATTGAACCTGACTACAAACCTTAGCTGCAACCTCATCGGGTAGATTTTTGCACTTGGAAAATCTGTCAATGCTGTTCGCTAAGAGAATGTTAGCAGGTTGATTCTGGAGACAGAACACCTCTGCCCCGCGCGGCAAGTGGCTTTTCTGTTAAATACAAGAGGATGTCCAAAAAATAGTTCGTAATTAGTTAACAGTGTATACATTTGCCGCAATCTGATGACATAATTGTATTTTTCTTTTAGCTAAAAAAATAATCTAGCGCCACAGATTACAGCTTACAATACGGACAAATAGACTATATTTCCCTCGTTTTACGAAAACATTGATGAGAGCAAGATTTGAGATTAGATGGTACGCGTTAACAGATTCCTGTCAAGCGTAGCATAACATATAGTAGATTTTTGGGGTGAAACATGCGTGGTTTACAAAAAAGTACGATCTCATTTGAGTTAATATACTGTCATACAGTTTTGACCATCAGATTTCAAGTACACACTAAGCAGCTGATCGCCTTTTCTTTAATACCAATTTAGCAGCAGAGATGTATTTATCGGATCATTACGTCCACTGAACCAAAGAGTTAAGTTCAACGAAAACTACCAACAGCTCACCCTTCGCTCGACGGATCCGAAGCACACCCAGTAGTCCCTTTCAGAGACTGCCCACCGCGAGTTATCTTGACTCCTGCGAATGTTTTTAAATGTGACGTCTTGACCCATTTTGAGTTCTATGTCGTCGATCTCGGTTATGTTAAAATCAGAACAGTAATTCTGTAGATGTTGGTCGCCTTCCTGGCTGCCACGAACGTAAATGTTCGACTCGAGTTGAGGTGCAACCAACGTTTCGTAGATATCTGTCCAGTTAGAAAGCATACATCAGTGTATATTAGGCGTTAAACGAAACCTCGGTACATAAATTATGCTCAGTTATTACATTGCTTTCTCTTTTGCATTATACTAAAGACTTCTAATTTTTCATATACTGCAATACGCAGAATATTGCACAAACGAATATACTAAGTCACTCCACAATTGATGCCTTTATACAGCTTAATTGCACACATATTATACCGAATTGAGAGCGAAAGCAGATATCGCCAAGATATCATCGAGGAATGATGCCGTGTGTGAATTCATATTTATTTCAGACCGAATCTAATTGAATATTTAAGTGAACATTTAGCATATCTACATACGTACCATAGTTGTGAACAGCGTTTTTCGAAAAGGCCAGGAAATCTATCCCGTTAACACCGATGAGAATATTGGACTCAGCGCCGGGATCATCATGGTTGAAGTTCTTCTCTACAAGCCGTTTTAGTCCTGGATGCGCTTCGAACATTGCAGGTAAAATGTTCCAGTCGTAGACGTTCGGCGATTCTCGACGAAGATGGGCGACTGGGAACAAATTAAACATCGACATCGATGAATGGTGACAACTGTTGATCGTCCAATTTAACGTCTTGTTTATTCTACTTCGCTTGCTCGTCAACGTGAGGGCCCGAAATCTGGTAGCACAATTCGTCCAAATTAGGTATGTGTATAAAGCGTATGTTTTATAGATATTTAGGACCTTGTGCATTTAGATCTTTATAATTTGATACAAAATGCATTGAAATTTCAGTTGAATAAGATAACATTATACGGATTCGTGGCAGTTTGTTAGTAATACGCAAAGTTTTGGCCTCTTGATAATAATGTGGAACCATATATATTCGTTGACTACGTCGGGTTTAACTATTCAAATACCAGACCCATTTTCTATGCCTTGCCGTTCACTGGAGATGTACTCATTCATTCATTTCCTGTAGAAGTTATGTTTATCCTCCCCAACTCTTGACATGCATGAGGGAGGTAGATTCGTTTTATAGAAGTTCGTTAACTATAATGCAAACCTAAATGCAGATATAGGTAGAAGTAATGGCAGTAAATGAAGAATAACATACAGCGAAATAATAGTATTTTATACCAATTTTTGGCCAGTTATCCGAGGACAAGGACATGCAGAATATGGTTTGGGCTTCGCGGCGGGCCTCCTCTGGGAACAGATATTTTTCTTGGAAGAACTGTCCAAAGTTTGCAAGAGTATGGGACATCCATACTCCGGAGTTATTTCCGAATAAAAGGACGCCCTTTGCGATGCCATTGGTCGTTGACGTGGAAAGTTCCGCGGGCGGCTGGTCATTATACAAGAGATATGTGAGGTTCTGTAGAATCAAAATTAAACCATTTATGTTGATTGCAATATGAACTAGATGATATTTCACACATGACATTTTGACTTGTATGCAAATAGCTTGCAATAATAGAACTTCCGATCAGGCGTCAACTGCCTGAGGTACACAATAAAGCTTAACAATGTATTAGCTTATTAGTGTACTAAGCATGGCCCACTTTTGCCGAATTTAGCCATCCGATTTCCACCATTATGCGCACGGCGTATTAACATGTGGGTGTATGGGATGGTTCAGCAGTCAAATAAGAGATGCATCTTTCTGGCAGAGCTAACACCTTTTATAACCGTCAACCATACCACGGGTAAGGCCTGTAAATGATGTCAAATGGTTAAATCGTGAAATGTATGGAGCCGCTTTTCAACTAATTTTTTTCTTTGAGATATGCAACAAAAAATACACGCTACGTAAAACGCTCGCATAATGAAACTAACAAACAACTAGAGCTATATTACAATGGGGTAAAAAATGTCGCGAATCGGTTATTCACTACTTGCTTTAGGTTTTCACTATATAAGTTATTCGAGTATTATATGCTAGCCAAGCAAAATCTAATGTCGTTGTAATTTGGTTGAGACTATTGGAAGCGTTCTTGTTGCTACCTAAAAATACTTTAATACCATACTAAAGTATACAAGGCCGAAAAAACCGTTGCCTACTAGAGTCTTAGTTGTTGTCAATAATGTATAGAAGTTTGCTCGGCCACGCAGCGGATCCACAACGGATCATTTGTGTACTCGCAACGTAACAAGGGCATATGGGAGACAAAACGCCATGGATAAATAAAGTTTATTTACGTAAGTAAAATGAGTTGAAACATGTTTGTATTCTCTAGATATAACTCTATGGTATTTATGTTATGCAGACTGTTAAGTCGCTCTCCCAAAATGTGTTTCTCAGTTACCTTCAGTGTTATAATACCTTGGCCAAACAAATGCTCAAAATGCCGATACTGCTCCACAGCTAACCTACGAAATAATAACTGAGCGAAAGAAAGCAAGCTCTTCTCTTAGTCAGTCCTCCTTTCGCACCAAAATTGCAGGCTGTCCGGCCCCCATCTATACGAAAGCTCCGCGTAATATCGTTGTGTGCCTAGCCCGGAAAAGATGAACTCTACCGTGAGTTATTCGAATTTGTTTAGCTAGGTTCTTATCCTTTTCCGTCTGTGTACATAAATACATGTAGGATCTTCGCTTTAGCAAAAACCAGAACAGTGGCAGCAACAGCTGCTGCTGTGGATGTTACACCGTGTGTATCTAGAGTATGCTGCCGCCTCCCTGCCTTTCAGGTTTCGTTTTGTACCGAGCCGACCGGTTTAAAGCAGCCCATTCGAGAAATATTTCAGTTGTAGTATTTGCGGGCTGTGCTCAGCTCTGAGTTGCTTACCTTTTCAACCAGAAATTCCCTGGGGTACTTGAAGAGCACGTCTAGAGTATTATAGAGCGGGTTGCTCTGGCTGCTAGTGATGTCATCAAAAAGCTGCATCCGAACCGTAGCATCGAGCTTTGTGGCAGAGTCGATATAGCCGTACTGAACGCCACTCGAGACGGTCTCGCTCGTCCCGCGAGACATCGCCGCCGCTGGCGCCTTATATATGATCGACCTGCGTCGGAAGCGCGTTTACACATTAATGGGACAGGTCGAGAACAGAGGAACAGATCGAGGGACACATTGAATGAGGTCAGTCATGACCATTATATTATAGAGTACCATTTGACACCCACTTTTAACCTTCCCCCTTTTTCGAGTCTTTGTTGGGAAAAAATATAGGATCCCTGTAGCATGCGGACTCCAAACATGCGCCTATATGCTGATACAAGCTATCCAGCACGTGCAATCCAAATCGGAGTATATGAGAACCTTGACTGGCACAAGTGATTATTAGTAAGCCATTACTAATAATAATAGTAATGATAATAGATTGTATATAGTGATGCCTAGTGGCATTATTTAGCATGAAACTTTACGGATGTACAAAGACACGCTTCTTGTTTCCAGGTACTTCAACATATGTAAGGTTAAACGTGAATTCCTTTGATGTAGTCGTGTATAAACTTCATTAATGCCTTTCCTCAAAAGCAAATAAAAAAATTAGGAGTCCAACAGGACTGAGTTAAGCGATAGCTTCTGGTGGCTGAAAGGCTAAAGGGGTTGTGTCTAAGAGGGCGCTTTTGCATTACCCCACTATTAGCGCAAGCCCTTGTAGCGCGAGCCGTACGTACTGTTTGAAGAAACTTTGTCTGAAGTCGGCTCAGCCACGTAGTGCAGTCCAGGTTTTTCGTTTATGTACATCCGGTCTTTTACAATATCGTCATATACTGGTAAACACAGCCCTACCAAATAATATGATATTTACCTTCCAATTAAAGCATTACATATTATAGTATTAAAATGATATATTAGACGTTTCATATCAGTAAAATAAATCTGAAATTTCTCTATCATTTCATTTAATTTTCTTTCGCCATACTGTCATGCTTAACGTCTCTTTCATGTATGCGTAAGATTTTCAGAGCTACTACCATTCTGCTATAAAGACTGCTATGCTTTGACCCCATGATGCATCTAAGAAGAAAACCATGCCATAATTCGTAATGCAAAGACATAATTCATCTGATAGTACGCAAAAGTACTGGAATAACACTAGAGCCGTCTAAATTTAAAAGATGAATAAGATTAAAAAAAACATGAAATCCAACAAATATATAAGGTTTAGTGAAAGATGCGTAAGATTAGATGGCCAAATAGGTACTCAAATTCGTCTGGCTGTTTCTTTTTAGGAAAACTTGCCGAACCGGAAACTGATCTAATTTACGAACCGGCATTCATCGTTATTTTTCACTACATGGGTGGACATCCCATATCTATAGAAACCTCCCAATAATTTTACCCCTCATTAAGCGAGTAAGTAGTCACCTATTCAAAGTCTAAATCAAACCCTAGGAAGCTAATAATATTTAACTTCAGGAGGTTCAGACTACATAACTGTAACGTTTAAAGATTGCAACATAGGCTGTATGACACAACTTTGTATTGTTCACGATTCATGTAGGTTAAAATTACCTTATTATCAAATAGAAGTAGTCAGCGATTTATAGGCAATTATGGAAAATGCCGCATTTGTCACAGCTGTCAGGACTCGCCGACGTCCTATGCGTAAACGAATCGTTCAAGGAGTTTTCATCTAAATGGGCATTTCATTCTACTTATTAACTTAGTATGTGTGGAAAACTAAAGTGCTGACGACTAGTTACGGTCTTCACAATTAATACTCTTTTTTTCACCAGACACTGTGTCTCGGCCTAGTAAACAAAAAAGTTTGTGAATAAAAACAAACGTATCGGTACTGAGCAGCACTTGCCATTCAACCTTGTCTCCAGTAGGATTTCTGCACCACATATCGCTGAAATCTCCAGGCACAAAGGGAACAGGTGCAATCGGTTCCACCGGTGCTGGAGGCACGGCATACACTGTATGCATCAGTTGGAGCATATCCAAGGGACCGAAGTCCATCGTGGAAGTTTGTTTCCAACCTCAGGACACCTATACTGTAAAAAAGTGACAGCGCACAAGGCATTAAATCGACACCGTTAAATCAGTGTGTATGTTGAAAACGTAAACTGACTATGAAGTTTCTACACAGTCTGGTAAAAAAAAACTAAATTCATTTTTAATTCAGGCTTTACAGTTTTAACTGGCAGATTTTTCTTACCTACACCTTATGTAGAAAGCGCAAATCTTTACTTTGAAGTATTTATATTGCCTACGCCATTCATGTATTTTCGTCGGCCAAAAATGTCTGATTTTCAAGTGAATTTGTTAGTGAAGTGTTTCAAGTGAAGTTACCATTAAAACCTACCGGAAAAGTCATATCGATTCTGAAAGATTGCTTTGTCAGTCAGCTCTACTGACTTAAGTAGAACTAGAAGAGAACACAGCTAGATAGATAAATAGTTCACTCAGTGTGTAAAGTTATTCCCCCAAAAAGGCGTAACTTTCCACCGTCGGCAATTCTCTGCTTGGCGAAACGCGACCTTTGTAGGCGATGGTTTTGCTTGCAAGTTCTGTGATTACCCGGTAATGAGTCCTGAGGGAACGTGTCCGATCACATTATCTAGTTTAGGCGAAAAATGGTATGCTAGTATGCAGTTTTTCATAATGCTGTTGCTCGGATTCTTAGTCGTTTATTGTTTTAGTTATTACATTGCACGTAGGTTTGAACGTAATAAGTATAGTAAAGTCCAGAAATGACTACGGGAAAAGCTCCGCAAACCTACCAATTATCATTCAGTTGGCTGCCAAAAAATGGGTCTTAAACAGATGTTATCGTGAATGTCATAATAGAAAGTCCTGAAGAGATTTTTTAGAGATGGCGCCCAGGGCCGTCGCCCTCGCCGCCGTCAATACAAGATCTTATGGGTCACTTATCTAGGAACCGTACACCATTTATCATCACTCATGGTTCATTAAAAAATTTTCCTAGTTTTTTAAGTCAAGAGCGAACAAATTCAGGACTTCTTGGATAGTGACGCCGAAGGACTGAGATTCAGTAGAAACACTAAATATATATGAAGTGGTTGATTGATCTTACGTATATGGGCCGCAGATGAGCTAGAATAATCATATCTTATTTTGTTTCAGAAGCGCTTTTCTTTATTGTCCGCATGAGAGCCAGCGCCGGAGAGTTTCTGAACGACTATACAACTATTATTCGCATTATCTACCGCACTTTCGTTAATAACAGCATCTCAAAGGAAATCGGTTCGGATAATAAGCGCCACCATTGGCTGTCTTCAATGAATGGAATAGCCTACATCATAAAAGCTTAAATTTGGGGAGTTCAAATCATCTGAATAATGATTTCAATTGTTTAGACTTATATTTTCCGTAATTCGCTAGATATTGGAATAATACTAGGGTAAAACTAATAACGCTCATTAAACGAACCCCTTCAGATATTCTATGAATCGGGAGAACATTTTTTATCTTATTTCCCGCGCAATATTTCGTAATAACAACATCCATTAATGTAAATTGTAAGATTATTCATTACTCTACTATAAATACAATACTCTTTATTCGCGTTAAAGCGATTTTCCAGTTTGGCCCTCTTAAGTGGGAAATAGAGATCTATTTACGTTCCATCTATCGTGATAAACGTTGTACAAATCATGTTAAGGCAAATCACATTCAGAATGTACCACACCAGCTTCCATCTGCACTGATGTCGATTCATGAGGAACCCAGTTCTAAATTTCTGGTCATTTCCAGTTAGTCAGTAACTACTTTACGGCATTTGCTGTAAAAAATAATAAAACATCCTATTCTGTGAGACACCACGAATTGAGTACCTCTGGCATACTTGTTCGACCAAGGCTTTTTGTTATCTTCTTATTAATCCATTAGTCCGAACAAAAGTCGCTCAGAAAGCCACAACCTACCTGGAAAACACTGCTGTCGCGTAATATCCTGGAGTACTCGAGGCCACGTCAAATGAATGGTTTACCGATGCCACGACAAGCCTTTATTGTCACTTCCCTTGACTCGACATGAATCGGTCAGTGGTGAGGCCGTTAGACGCTCAATACGCCAAACCCACCTATGGACCTTCGAGCAATGTAAGAGAAAGGGAACTGCACGGACAAATGTCGAGAGATCGAGACCAAGGCAGAATCGACAGCACGGACGAACTCCATAGCAGCTACTGGATTAGGCGCGTAGGGAAGCCAGTAATTTTTGCGACACGCTGTGCCACCGCTGATAGCACCACGACGGCTGAGAAATCTTTGTTCACTTACTTGCTTACCGCGATTACTCGGACAATGCATACTCCACGATCATCCAATTAGACCACAACCACGTCTTTGAGTAATATTCCGATAATAGTCTGCTGGAAAATATGCATTTTAATAGATGAGTAAGTTAGAGGAGTGTGAAAAAATACTGTTTATCGTGAACTTTGATCGAGATGCCGCGTGGTCTCAGCGTGTCGAATAGAATCCCTAATCAGGTTTAACGCCCTGTGTTGCTTATTGGTTATTTATTGGTATTTACTGGTTTGGAAAAACCAGTGTATGCCCTTACTATTTGGTAACATCAGATTATCAATTCATTAATAAGAAAATACATGGATCGGCAATTCAGTACTCACAGTCTAGCCGTATACGAATTGAATTTAATAATTGTCTTACGAAATTCAAGCAGTATCTAATCACGCGCTAGACAATTCAATGGTACAGAAAATATGCCGTTTTTCTTAAAAAAATGTAATTCTACAATTTTTCTCATCGGATCAAAAGCCACCTAATTCGGAAATGTCTCCTAAATTTTCCGATTGTTAGTTACGGGTTTCAAAGAGAATGTTCAAGCGTATTTGCATTAAATCTTAGACGTAGTCCATCTAGATATAGGCCGTTTTCTTGGTTATAGGTCCGAAAATAGGTCTACGCTGCCAAATTCACGTATTCTGAACGCATGTTCGAATCATTTTAGTTGTGACTCTTTAATTTAAGATACGAATAGTTCAGTTAGTGTTGAATGAGTGTCTTACAGTTGTGTTTTTAAGTTTATCAAACCAAGTTTATCAATTAAATAAAATACCGGGAGCGCAAGGTAACTATGAGTTCTATTCCCTACGCCCAGTCCACAACGCCCCATAATTCTACGACCAAAAGCAAAAAATGAATAAGGCAAAGACGGTAATGTAGTTCGTAAACGCAGGAAAAATCTTAAGCTGGACAAACTTTGCCATTTGAATGACACGGTGTCATGCTTCCCACTTGTCACTTGGCTTATAAACGCACTGAAGAATCGCAGCAAGGACGACATTTCCATAAATGAGGAAGCGTTTTGCACATCGCCAAGGACTCTCGAATACTATGACTAGTTGCAAATGTAAAGCCAAGGTCTATGCTATCAACTCCACAGGCTGCCTACAGACTGTACCAAGGCCAACTTAGGAAACATACGAGGGGCCCTTTGGGATTAGCAAGAACCGCAGCGACCAGAGTCCCCCCACAGACTGTTCATCCAAGCTTCAGGCCACAATCCCAGCTAGACACGGCGTCTTATTCTTGCCACTAAAAGGCTCTCCTATCAGGCACTTTTAACCGACCCCAAGAGGTTCATTCGCGTCGAACGCAGAAAGAGGAGTAATCTTGATGCTAGGGGCAAGACCACACCTATAAAGCTGCCCGCTACATTATATTATAGTGCAAGATTATATTGAGTGCCATACCTAACGCGATACGATAAAATTGCTATTGCAGCAGGGCGGTTTACGACATTTTATCGCACAAGTTGCACGAAGGACCACGAGTGTTATACTTCTGAATTGGATAAGAGAATTGAACCGTTACGTCTGGAGAGAAAATACAAGAGTTGCATTTCACAGGGCCCACTGAGCTCATTAGAGGTATCACTGAAGAAAAGGCAGCTTTCGGACCCTCCAGCAATAAACGATCAGTCGCCCTTAATCACTGGTGGAATCTCCTAACGCAAGCTCAACGCAATAAAAGTCCTCAACGTTTTCACGAATTGTAACGAAAATTCGGTCGACCTAAAATAAGAACAGCCACCTTCAAATTATAGTTTGGGAAAAGACCGGCGAAAGAGGCATTAGGAAAACATGGAGATTATCCCCTGGGAGACTTCGTACAAAGAAAAGTGACAGAAGCTTGATATTCGTCTCGCAACCACTCTGGATACTGAAGCAGCCCTTGTTTCCGCAACAAGGGCGAGACACATGGTAACTGGTAAATAGCAGCTGCCCTCACAGAAAGGGTGCTTCCAGCAAACAATCTTCTCCAAATCTGCGCGAACACGGCAACGGAGAAAAAGGTCGCGCAAATGCTGCTCACATGTCGAGTTCACATATCTTGAGGCAGAAAGCTTTAGTTGAAATGGGGAACCGACAGCCGACCCCGTCAAACCACTTTTGTAGACGTTAGCTTGGCCGACAATATTGTCAAATTAAGAATTAGCATGGTGTAAGCTTCAGTGGTATAGACACGCTCTTAGTGTTTCGAGTTTCATCATCGATGACAATAAACGCGAAAGTGCAAAATTTTCAAGTAACATTAAAATTCACCAAATTGAAATCTACTATCCTGAGCTGGTAATGTCTCACTTAATCTTGATTTTAGCCAAACTCGGAATCAATTAGTCAAATCGACACTTTGTTTATTTGTAAGTACAATATATGGTTTAATTATAATATGTTCAGATATTTGAATTCGCTTAAGTTCGTAAGCTGTGCCAAAACTATTGTAGTGTACCACTATATGGAAGTCGAATCAAAGTTAAAGATGTTTTTCGTATAGAGATGCCTTTTATCAGTTTCTTCATTTGAGTGCCAAACTCTACACTTAGTTTCAGCATGTGAATTTCATACAATTTCTTTCAATTAGCCTAATAACGTGCAAAGTCGAACACGGCTGGTTCATCCCTCAACTCGGGAAACCTATAATTCATATTGTACCACGCATCGTCATTTCTTTATATAATCTGTGTACGCCCTCAACGAGAAGAAACTCTCGAAGTAAGCAAATCTAAAAAACATCCCGACGGACAACAAGAAGTGTGAGGTATTCTCTAACCAAGCTTTACGTGAACACGCAAAGAGGGACAGCTGTTCACTGCAAAGAAACGTTTGAGCAAATTTCCTTCATTTAGACTACAAAAATAATATATGTTAATAAAAACCAAACTTTTTCGCATGTAGAATAGCATTTATTCACTCCATTCCACGCGTTCCCTGTCTCTTTCTTCTCGCTATTGGTGGCACGAGGACAATCTCCTCAGTTGTCCCACGTGAAGACAATATAATCTTCGGTAATTCTTTGTCAATATCTGGAACTATGGATGTTTTTTTAACACTCTCTCATTCTGCGTTTGTTTTTTTCTTTTTCTTCTGAGTATTAAAATACACATTCATCTTCTGGCCCCCCACCAACAATTCTGCTTTCACCTTTTATTTCTCTACTTAGTGCAGCATACACTTTCCTATTTTGTTTTAGCCTTCATATCTACGGAGAACAACGAGCGTATGTTTCAACACTCTTCACTGCTCCCCTCTCCACCTATCTATGGTGTCGATTTCCCCTTCCCTTTGTAACTCTCTCCCTCATTATATATATATATGAACTTGTATTGTATTTTCCACCATTGCTGTCTACCCACGTCTCTTAAGTCAACCCCGTTCGCTGCTGGCGGATAATAATGCTTCAACAGGCTCGTTATTCCACTTCGCAGCATTGACACAATGTAATAATATAATCAGCCATCTTGTCCACAGTTCTACGTTATATCGAATGTCTGAACGACATGAACACTATCTGATGATCGACTTCTCAATTTCATGCCAAGTATACATAGATCTATTTATGGAGAAGCGGGAATTCATGTGGTTGGTCTTCCTTGCAATCGATGATAGTGCTCTGCGGGGATTCCACAGATCAAAACGATTAACAAAACAAACATGCATGTAGTATATCATGAAACAAATATGCATCGTATACGTTCAAAAAATAGTCGACGCATTTGCTCTAGACACATTCGAATGCGACGCTGTGTCAGGGCAGATGGGGCGGAACATTTGGCTACTTAGAGGTGACACAAGGAAATAGAACGACAACAAACCTAACAGAAGACCGCGACGACAACTGGTGAGAGCTCTATATGCTAAACCCAATCCTCAACTACTATCAAAGCCACGAAGAATTGTGATTCGACCGAGATCTCCTCGTCAATAGTACTCTTGACTTCTATATAACTATTTCACTGGACGGGAGTCTAAAATATGTACTTGCTTCTTTATCTCTTTCCACGAATATAAGCGACACTCCTGAGCAGAAACAGCAAATTTTTTTGCTCTTCAACTTCGTCTTTCCATTTTCCATTGTAACACGTTTTTTTTATCGGTGTTACTATCGATTGGTGTTATTATATCAGCGGAGGATTACCACGCTATGCCGAAATGTCTCAATTCAATCAACAAGCAACTATCTGTGTCTAACGTCTTCTAAGGCGATCGCAATCGCCTATGGCAAGGCTCTAGTCGGAGAGATTGACCGGCTGATGTGGCAAAAATTGCCGAGACGTTTGTTGTCCGAACCGCAAGGTGTCTTGTTGACCACTCCATAGAAGAGAGATGTCCATATCTAAATATATACAGCTATCCCCGTACATTGGTTATGAAATTCTATGGCGAAGCCATGAAGCTTGTTTTATATGCCTGTTGCCTGCCTTGACACGATCAACATTATCAGTATATTTTTTCATCTTGTATGTCACGTGATTGTTGACGTCCCATATAAAAATTTATCAGTCGATATTTGTTCATTGCCGCTTCTATACAAACGTCCGCTCCATCCATGCCTTTTGACCTCTTCGCCGTCATCTTACCGTGCTTCAATAAATATATTGTGTATTAACCTCATGCGTCGGGGAGATATATAGGATTATTTGCCAAAGCTAATAACAACCGGGCCGTTGTGAAGACTGGATTTCAAGCGGAACAAAATGGGGTT
Source organism: Tropilaelaps mercedesae (assembly GCA_002081605.1). Taxonomy (NCBI): domain Eukaryota; kingdom Metazoa; phylum Arthropoda; class Arachnida; order Mesostigmata; family Laelapidae; genus Tropilaelaps; species Tropilaelaps mercedesae. The sequence continues at coordinate 40,224 of MNPL01022106.1, forward strand.
GCCCAACGAAGAGCATCGACACATAAAACTCACCAAGAACTGACAAGGTTGTGTGTGTATGTGTATCATGATTACAACTTTTTACGTTTTTTCAGCAATTATTTTAGTATTTCAGTGTATGCCTCACATATAATGTTAAATAATCAAGCTATTTGCGTTCACTATCGCCATTTCTTATTACCAGTTCACCATAATATTTGTATTTGCGTTGCCGTTTAGTGAAATTTCCGTGTCATTCTCAATATCCACTTATCGTGTTTACTTCAGCATAGCCTCAACATACGAGGGCCGTCTTAACAATACGCTCGTCTCATATGGCTGCCGCTCGCTTGTTTCTCTGCAATGTCGCACAAAGTCGACGACAGAACAGCTAGCCTTGGTTTATATATATATATATCTCCCTCCATCACGCTCTCATCAACTTTATACTCATGATTATAATCTTATCGTGGCTCTGACTGTCCGCAAACAGTGTGTGTGAGTCATCACATATCCTTATATATGTATACTTAGATGCAAATTCAATGAACAGGCAAAATTTATTAACTGTTGCACGTACGTGCTGCAGATTTATGGAAGCACACATCTTAAAGATGGTCGCAGTTGTGCTAACGTGTTATTTCGTAAATTAATCAATCAATTCTAACTTCAATCATGCGGAGAGTTAAAGACAGAAGTAGTATGTGTATACTAGAAGTAGAGTGCCGGATGAAAATTGAGAGGATGCACTTATGGTGAGGCTACGTCGGTTTCCCGGCACACGTGACGGGGTGACTCCTACTGTTGTATCCTTTAGATATAATCCTGTACTGCTGCTAGTTATGTTTCATGTGTGTAGCCTTATCAAATGCTCAATAAACTGTCATTAGCTTGATCGTTGTTGTATCATTTACCATTCTGATCACGGAGCTCGTATTGTGAACGGTATCAGCAGAAACTGTCTTCATAAACGATAGCGATGCTTCAAAAGGGCACAATGTCACGGTTGCTTGCGAAAATTTATAATAATAATAATAATAGTAATAATAATAATAATAATACAATAATAATAACTGCTTAATTGGTAATAGCGACAACAGTGAATACATGGAGGGGGGTGACAACACATGATTTGGACGTTGCACAGGATGTTCTATTACGGCATCTGTTCAATCCCACTTTCGGCTGTTTCTGCTTACATAAATAATGTATATGCTTGCGGAATATGCTCCATACTTTCTTCTAACTAACGCTTTCCTCGCGCTCAATGTACTCCCTCAGCCAACTACCTGCACATTAGGGATGTTGCGTGTTGGATTTTTCCGCAGTAACACATGTATGGTGAACAGCTGTAGACGATTACCTCTCGTACAAGGGGGCTCTTCACACAAGAATAACGGCAATCTTGTCTCGTTCGTTTCCCGAATGATACGAAGTCCTCTGCACAGATTTCTGTTAATGCAGTAACGTCTAGAGGCATTGCCACCCATAGTTTTAAAGTGTCGATTCATTGCCCAGATTCCTATAAATAATGCAAATATTATTTATTGGGCGGTGGAGGGTGAGAAAATAACATGTACGTCATCTTTCGCTTCTTTTTATTATCTGCGGGTTGTCCTTATGACATCCCGGCTGTGGTCAAACTCGTCGGTTCCATTACAGCTTTCATACCTGGAAGAAGAGTCATGCATTGAATATATAGCAATAAAATGCGTGTTTTATGGTGGATGGTTTAGTTTGTAGTGCACACGCGTACACGTGAATTTAAGGATCATCTAAGCGAACATGATGTATACGAAGGCTGGCCAGGTATTTTCAGAAATGGGACTCTTTGACGATTTCTGCAATTATGCATATGTGTTCTCTCGTTCGCCTTTATATACGTTTGTTCTCTATTGCTCACCTTACAGAGTTCAAAGCCTCCTCCACCTTTATCTATTCTCTACAAAGTCTTACTGAGGTGCTAAATTTGCGAACCATCGATGATTCTTAATTTGCAATTGACAGCAAGTTTGCCATACTTGTTTACTTGTGTATATGTGTGTGCCTTTCTCTCTCTCGCTGCATGAAGGTGAATACGTATGCGATGTGCGTGTCTGTCCGATCCGACAAGTACTCACCGGAAACATCTCGCTGAAGTTTGGCGCACGTAAGGCTCAGTAAAGCACGAGCTGTGTTATGCTCATCGGTGTAGTACTCGCCTGCCTTACTTGTTAGTGCAACTGAAGCGCCGTCAGTTTCTCCAACAATGTCATCATCGTCATCAATCTCTTGATCTTGTTCCATCGTATTTTCTCGGTGTCCGCTGCGCACGGTGGCAAATCCACTGCGGACCTGGTTGCCATCGTGTTCGACTACCTCTTCGTGTAGAACAACGTGCTCATCGTGTTGAACCACCCCCTCATGCATGTACTCCTCTTCATCCTCTTCCTCTACAACTTCTTCCTCTTTAATCGGATCGTCGGACATTATCACCTCCTCGACGACTTCCTCCTCATGCATTTCGTCCATATCCTGTACATTGGACGAATCGACAAATAAGAAGAAGGCAACATTAGGACATAAGTTTTGATTAAAGCTTCGTCCAGAGTACACTTCAAAGCACTAAATACAGGAGCGGGCTATACTGGAATCTGGAGACATAAAGCGAAATTTAAAAAATGAGAAATTATTTAACAAATAACAAAAGACATATTTAACAATATAAAACTTCGTATTAAATATCGACGCTCAAGGCTTTCTTTATGCAGTTTGCTATTACAAAATGGGGCATATATGAAATTCTTATGAAGACCTACGTCTTAGCACAGATGGCTAGCAATTACGAACCATTGCTCACCTGTTTGATTTCAACTTCGGCGGGCTCATAATGGCGTGACAGTCGTTCCACTCTGACGCGTTCTCGATTACTAGATGAACCATGCCCGCCACCAACGCCCTACCAAAACAAAAAAGTTGGAGTAAACAAAACAGATATTTTTACATTTTGCTAAAAATTAACAGCCCTTTTAAAGTGCAACAATTCATCAATTTGCAGACATGTTAATCGTAACGCTAATCAGTCAGCACCGTATTCAGTCGTTTGCAGCTTCATGCCGAAGTAAACAGCAAGTTAAGCGGCAAAACAACGCACGCTTCAGCACGCTCTTTTACAGAGAGCCTGTAGTATTTTAGCTAGTGTGCTTTGCATTCACTATCTTAAACCTCTACAGGTTATAATCAAAGTAAATAATGAAAAGAAGCAAAGAAAGCCTGCCTCGTACGAGTACTGATGTCTGTATTATACAATATGTGAACCCTTCAATGAGTGTGTATCGGCGAGACCAAAACTATGAAGATATGACTTTCGTGCAGCGATGGCTCAAGATGCTCAAGAGGCTCAAGATCCCCAAAAGTTTCTCACCTTGAGATCAAAAATGAACTGCCGGTTGTTGGTCCTCACCCGGATCTCGTTGTCATCTTCTTCGTCCTCACACTCGCCCTCATCCTCAACAGCCGAATTGGTTGCCGATCCATTCGAGTCGTGACAACACTCGAGGTCGTCTTTGCTTTCCGATGTGCTGCGCACTTTGCGGATAAATTCCTCGGCGACCAGCTGATGCAGCGAGGAACTTGACGACAGACTGCTCGATCGGACGATGGTACCGGCATGATGGCCGTTACGATGGCCAACGTTTCCGCTTGCATGGGAGTGATGATGACTCTGATGCGACTGAGGTTGCGACTGATGTAGTTGCAACTGTTGATGATAACTGTGCTGGCCAACGGCGGCTGATTCCGACTTAACACGAACTCGCTTTGCCTCGATGTGGCGCGGCTGGTGTTGAGTCTTGCGTTTGGTCTTATGAGAGGCGGGGGTATCGTGCGTGGGCAGCGGGATCAAATCTCCCACTTCGTAGTTGCTTCCGGTACAACCACCCCCGCTATTGCTGCCTACACTGCTGCTGCCATTTGCCGAAGTTACCACCTCTTGCCCTCCGAGCGGTATAATCAGCTCAGCCTGATCCAGCTCAACTATACCGTCTTCGATCACTTGTTCGACTGAAGTTGATGATTCCGTTTCAGAGGACTCGGAGTCCGAACTAGTTGTTGTCGTTTGCTCTGAAGACACCGTTAGCTAAGCAACAGACAACAGCGAAGAGGTGGTGAAAAAATCAAAAAGGAGAAAAATTAATAGTGAAAAAGGAAATTCTGTTGAATGCAGACTTACTTTGTATTACCCATAGGCAAGCTCTTATCTGGAACAAAATTACTCTGATAGTTAGATAAAACCTTGAGAGCGTTAGGACAAAATAGTACGTATGATTACCTAGTTTTCATAACACTAGAGTAAAAGCAAAATCGGAGAGTTTTAGCCATCCAAGTTAACTTACTCTTCGGCGTGGCTCGCGTCTGGGACGGGAACTTGTACGGTTTGAGTTGTTTTTCTTATTACCGTCAGGCTTGATACCTCTTCGATTCACGTGAAGGAGTAGATCTGGCCGATCCGAACGAAACGAGTCGTGATGAAAGATCGAGTGACTCGCCGAAGAGAAGGAAAGCAACATTGCGGAGCCGTTTGCGCCCTGACCAGACTTCGAATTTTTCGGCACCTTCCGAAAACCGTACAGGTTTAACTGACGAACAAACGATGTAATGTTGTTCGTTTTGAAGAGACGTTTAGAGGCATCTAAGTACTCCTGTGAATATTTATAACCAAAATGCGGGAATAGTTGCAATTTCCATAAGGTGTTTGACGGAACTGCTCGAACTAAAACTTATATGCCCGATGTAGTATACAAAGCATTTAAATGAGCAATATAGTTAGCAGCATGCCATCACATATGACAACACATCTTCTTACCCTTTCGAAGATTTGGTAGTTGATCGCAATTGCCGTACCACTGTATATCCACTGAATGGCTCCACTATTGCAGTCAGATACGATACGCCATAGTTTAAGGGGAAAGCGGAGGTTGCTAAGATTCCCCAAGAGTAGTCGCGAGTCGAACTCCTCAGGAACTGGCGGCGGGGATCGAGAACACGCCACCTCTTCAACAGTTTCCACGTTGGAGTCTTCCGTCACGTATGACGAATCCACGTCGACCGACATTCTCATTTCTTGATATGGCCGGCCTTCGTTACGACTCCTCGTTGGTTTGGGCCGTTTGCGGGCACCACCTCCGACGCAATTGTTGCGTTTAATAATAGGCACCGTTTTTTCGGTGTTGACGTCCGGTTTCTGCTCTTCGTTTCTTAATTATCAACACTAGCAATGTATAATATATTGGCTCGTGTTGTACTATACGTTATTATGTTGGTTTATCCCGATGTGTATGTGAAGGAAATGAGCGACACACTGGCCAAGGGAGCCGCTTAGTACGGATATAGTAGGCTTTCGTATAGGACGCGGTGTGGCCGGGTCCAAAGTGTTTGCTCTGGTTGAGCAGCAGACCTGCCGCATTCATCCACAACTCTGAAAGCGACAAAATCATGGACGAAGACCGATTTACTCTCATTGTAGTACCATGTTGCCGTTGTCTGGCAAACCTTATTCGTCTGTAGTGATTTTCTTGTTTTTTAATCTATAACGCGACTTCTACATTGTGCTTTTTTGTACAACGAACAATTTTTGCACAGGAATCTACTGTAAAGAATAATACACACCTGTTGACGTATCAAGCTTGCACTAAATTTCCTCCTTAACATGTCTACCCTTTATTATCCAATCGACACAATGCCATGTCGTGTGCATTGCATCTGTGCTTCTCGCTGAAAGTGCTTGCACAACTATTTGATCTACTCAATCATCAAAAGTTAATTTCGATAAAAAGACAAAGCGCTGCTGTGGGAATATTGAAGTGTAAACTTCAAGCATCCTAACAGCCTGGCTTTACATTTGGTTATTGAGATTCTTTACCGCTATATCTGGTAAATACAGACCACGTTCAATTGAATAATGCCTACGACACATGCACTCGGCATGCTCACCAACAAATGCTATCTTAGTAAATAACCGTATCAGTGATTTCGATTTCACAGAAAAGAGAACCAGTCTAAGATCATTAGACAGAGGTATATGTTATTTTAATAAGTTCAGCAAAATAGCACTTGAGTGATCAAGTTCACTGTTTCAAACGGGCTTCGAGGCACTTTATTGTTTTTTTATTTATATATATATATATATATATATTTTTTTTTTTCTTTATATTATAGGTTTATTGTGTAACAAGAGCAGCAGGAGGCTCTAGTCGATTGTTTAGAGTTTAAATACGAGGAAGTGCAATGCACGCTCAATTATCTGCATTAGTTGCCCATCGACATATGCTTCTGTGTTGATTGTTTACAACTAACTGGCATAGGTGCAGAAAACGAGGTTTTGTACACGAGGTTTTTGAATCTCCTTATCAATCTCGGCTCAATCCACTTTCTTCAGAATCAAGACGCCCACAAGCTAGTAGATATCTTGCATATGATATTCCTATCAATACAATGTCATAATCGTTATTATATTGGTTATTGTTATTACAAGTAATATTGCGGAACAGGAATGCAGCTATATACAACAATTTCTTGTTCAATGTCGCCCAATAAAATATCGTGCCGCAAGGAAATTATCGTTCATAGTATAGTGACCGTGCCATTTCGCCATTTTTTAACCTCGATGAATGTAAGAATCAAAGGAATTGCCTGGTCTACTCTTCCCTCTCGATTTGATTATCACATAATAATAATCGACAGTACCGTTCAGAAGCAGAAACGCCAAACATTCTAATCGCAGCGTTAAACAGCCATCGTCCGCTATCTTGCACGTCGAACGTCTGTCCAACATTCATTACCTACCAGCCCGTTGGGTCAGTCGCTCACTCGAGTATTGAGCAACTTGTCAGTCCATTCTTGGGGTTGCTATCTATGTAAAAGAGTTTTTATGCGCGCGCGTGTATGTATGTGTATCTACGCTTACGAGTGTGTTACAAGCTCGTAACCGTCTCCGCTATTGCCTTTACAAAACAACAGAGGCGAAAATGCTAACTCACGCATACACAAGCTCACACACACTAACGACAGCCCAAATAAGCCGCCTAAAACAAATAGCAGAAACTGCGGTGGTAGTCGGGCCATAAGAAGAAAGATTACACCACCATCGAGATGGAGGAAAACGAAAAAAAAGGAGAACCGTAGCAACGACGTAGGGAAAGATAGCCGACTGTGTTTCAACGTTCGTCTGACAACAACTGTGAAATGGCGGCAGATATACATATATTGCAATGCGCCATGGCCGTTGTTTGTTTCTGTGAGGGCGCAGAGCAAAAGGCTGACGAGCTCTCCAACTCTGCGCGGCTCAAAACAACGTTTATGATTGCACTGACCGTGGCACCCGTATATGACTACTTCAAGGCGGTCAAATATCCAGAGCCAGTCATATGAAACCAATATGCGGACAAACATACAAACTTACCTAACCGAATTCATCCATAACTAATGTACACATATATAGGCAGCTGGCGTTAGCGAAAATATAATACCACCGCTGGGGCCATCACCATGAGTCGAAACTCGGCAGCAACTAGACGATAGTAAATCGCCGATACAATCGGTGTCGTTGTTCGCGGAATCTCGTCCGTCAAAGCCGTACATAAGCGACTATAGAACCAACAACAACAATTATCTGTGAATATAAGTACTTGCGAATGCCTAACTTCATCACGTCCAAATTACACAAGAGCAGCGAATTACAAACAGCGGCGACAATCGAGGTGCATCCCGCCATAAATCGTAGTCCAATCAATTTGGATCAGTCCCATTGATCAATAATACGGAGATTTAATTTGTAAAAAATGTATGACTCAGATTTTTTAATGTCGTTATATATGACTCAACGTTCGCGATTTGTTTGATTTGAACGCGGCGCGCGCACAAGAAGACTTTTGCATTCAGACAGGCTCCGGTGAAAGAAAGAGGAAAGTTCAATCTTATTACAACTTTAAAATGATGGACCTCATACTCAGTAGAACGCATTAGCCGCTGCTAGTTAACTCGAGTATTTCCCGCGAAATCAAAGAAAGACCCTCAAAATTCAACGACGCTACTCTATAAAATACCCTCTTAAAAGTATAAGATAATCTTAACATACAATAAGGCGCGACTGGGCAACGAAAGAACGCATTGACATGCAGAAACAAAAAATCAAAAATCAAAAGCTACAGTGCCGATAACTACAACTAGAACGAGCAGTAGGTACTTTATTGAGTGATGGGTCAGGAAGTGGATAAATTGACAGATGCGTGTGCCTAGGCAAGAAATGGAGGGTATATAAGGTGAACGTCAAGAAGCGCGGCACCTGCCAGTTATTTTAAATATAGTACTATGGGAGACCACACAGCCGACCATAAAAGCCACCTACAAATGTTGCGTAAAATAGCAATAAAAACGTCTTTTGAGCCCTACCATTGTGAAATAAAACTAACACTAAACATTCACCGATGACACTTTCAATTAGCTTAACAGGTATGATTTCTTTCTTATATCAGTGGCGACTAAAGCGCTGGTGTTGTAAATAAATAGAAAAGTTATTCCGGTAGCGTGTGTGCAGGAGAAAAAATATGTCAAGACAAAACACTTATTAACTTTTTTAGTACATTCAGATGTACTTCAGGTAAATGTTACACGAACATGTGGATACATACTGACGCCTATTTGATTTAAATTATTCGAATTTTTCGTGCACCGAGTAGAGGCGAACGGAGCGAATGAACGAGACTCGGAGAGATAACCTGCTCGGGAAAGGGCGAGTGGTCTAGTTGTAAACAGTCCAAAATTTCTCGCACTGCTCTTTGTAATCATAGACTAAGCTGTAAACAAAAAGCAGCCATGTAGACGACTAAGATTTAATAAGATATCCTTAACGACTAAGACAGGGCTGGGAGATAGAAAATTCACTTTGATACAAGTTGTAGGATAGTCTATTATTAATAATAAGATGCATAACAATAGCTTACCCGTTGTTGTTATAACGATTCAAACTATATTTGTTATCTCTCATAGTGCCTTTACTGCTGCTCGATTTGGTTTTAGCTAATTTGCAGTCTGCCTTAATTTCAATCGGTGCAGGCCAAAACTACTGCCGAGTTGCGTCGTGAGCGTCACAATAGCACTCGTTTATTATAGCAAAGTCGATCACAATGCCACCACATCACCATCGCATACATGGAGGCGTAGGTGGCAATGACTAAGTATAGACCAAGTACAGTGCCGCCTTGGTCATCACGACCAACCTGATGACAAGGTTAGCTTAGGCAGTCAGGTGCCAGAACTAACCACCCAGTCACAAACTGAATTATTGGCGCTACGAACTGTCCACTCGCAAACACACACAGGCACTCTTGCAGTGAACGACCTATTCGTCGTCATAAACTCCCCTGCACGTTAGCATACATCGCCGTTGTCGTCGTTGCGTATCACTGGCTGGCTAGCTGGCAGTTCAACGCCCAGAACGGCAACGACGATCCTCGCAATATCGCTGACAGTGACGCTAGCCACCGCGACGAGAACATCAGCGTTTCTATCATCGCCAACGATCATGCCATCATCGTTCGGACTATGTATGCGAGCTAAGCGCTTGACACCTTCTCATCGAAAATATACCGACAAGACGGAGGAGACTAGGCTATGGCGATCAGCAGTAGCGGCGGCAAACCTACTCGACGAACGGAATATCGACGGTGCCCGTTCGAGTATCCAATTTGTTAATATCATCCGTGTGCATATGAATGTGAAATGATTTCTGGGTTGACGTACAGCAGATGCGATGGGTGGTCAGTGGCCGGGAACTAGGGTCACAATGACATAGACACACAGTATAGCTACTAGGTAGCAACAGCAGAAGCAAAGCAGACCTGACAAACAGAAGGACCAATCCGCCGGGAGCTATTAGGAACGGGCTCGACTACACTCCGCAGTAGTGGAGGATAAACCCTGTCCAGGCCTCTTCGGCCTCTAGATAATGTTTGATGTCTACCGATTTATTATATTCGATTTTGTCAGCCGATCCGGCTCCGCCGAACTGGTTGACAATGTTCCGGGCGCCTGCGAAGTACCACTAAGCAACACGGAGCGTCCAATGGGCTTTTAGGCCTAACGACGACTGATAAACAATCCACGATTCTTGACGAAACCCAGTATAACCTTATGCGGGGACATTTAGAGGTACTTCGGATGCACTATATGGGGCACGCAGGACGTGGATTGCGCAGATATTCTGCGTAATTTTGCTGTTGCAGGGGCCTGCGGTATTTGGAACGGAACATTCGAATCATGGCTTGGACTAAAATTCGGTTGAATTTCGACGGTGATCGACTCTGAAACATCGGTACTTACCTTTATGCGAAAATTCGCCGAGCGACGAACGCTATAAATTGGCAAATCTTCACCTCGAAATCTGCGTTTCGCGAAAATCGAACGCTGCAAGTGCGCGGAGAGAAGGTGAGGATAGCCTGAAGCCAATGGCGCAGTCCAACCTGAGATGGCGGGTTTCTGTTAAATGATGGCGGCTCCAGCGGAATCGGGGACTGCGAACACCCTCGTTGGGCTTCAACGGGACAGGTGTCAAATGATATCGCGGAAACTCTAACGTGGAGAAATATCATTGCGGAGCGTTATTCTTAGCTAAATCATTGTAGTGCAGATTACAATTTGTGTCACGGCACTTTTCAAACGTTTATTTTGAATTGACGCGCTCACTACCTGCCCGCCAAACTAACGTCTTCTGAAAATGTTGACAATGAGGATGTTTGACTTTCAGCAGAATAGAAGAGGTGTGGGAAATTATCAACTTTGATTAGTGTGTTTGCGACGGTTTGTGTGCGTGTGTGTCTGCCTATTGCCTAACCGAATGTATGATGGGTGCCGTGTAGATGCCCAATGGTGTAAATTCATGGTGTGTGCAATATTATCATTGTTGCACGTTACTGCTGATGCATACAGGTAGAGCTTGCGTGCGATTTTCTTAAACTACAGTACGCGCTGCGTGTAAGCCAAAATAGAATTTTGCTGCCAACTTTCGGCTGTGTTGACGACGAAGCGGTGATTTCTAGTTGTCTCTCTGTGTGAGCTCGTCGTGGCACGTATGTTTATACTCGACTTAGATGCCGCTAAATTCTAGTTCCGAAAATTGATGTAAGTGCGTAATGATGACGTGTGATGTTTAGATAGACGAGGTGTTACTTCACGTGACTTTTACCTATTGCGACAAGCTTAGTATTGTCCAGTGATTTGATTAAGATATTGAAAATATTCTTGCTTAAATTTCTTGAGCAAATTTGTTGGATCTCTTGAACAGACGTGCCGTGTTTAACTGTTTTCGACACTTGACCTATTTATCCGCATGGTCGTGGCCTGGTGACGCCCTACTTGACAAGCGTTTAGCAATTAACGGCATTACGGATCATTAAGCACGCTACCGCCTATCAATGTTTTGAGTTGTTGTTGCCTCTCTCTTCATTGGTCGAGTATGATACATATATTTATGGCATGTTTAATATACAACCGTCGCAAATCAAAGCTCGATCGTTAGAAAGAAGAGTTCTCGCATAACTTGTTCAAGATTGTTGCATCTTAAGATTATGTATGTAAAAATGATTGCAAGTTTCGCCCCACCACCAGCGCTCTTGAACGAATCTTGTCGTAATTTACCTACTCTTTTTTTCAGCAGCCAGGATGGCTTCGTCCGATGATGCGGCCCTCTCTTTGAAGTCAGTGGGGCCCATAGGCACACTTCTGTTCTTCTCCCTTCTTATGGTCGTGTGTCCCCTATCGACGTTTTTCTTTGTTCGCAATACACTCGTTCGCTTTGATACGGATCAGTTAACAGCCTCTATTGCCGCCGCGGTGTGCTCTGTATTAGCAGTGCACGCAGTAGTCGCAATGTTCGTCTATAAGGCGTATCACGAGAAAGATGATGGACCATCTCCAGCGCCTATTGACAAAGAAACCAAGGTTCCACAGAAGATCGACTAAATCCTAGCTACGAAAAAATATTCTCTCACGTACATCAAGAGGAGAAAAATGGCTTGAATGCTCGACTTTTGTGTTGCCTCTCTTAACTCTAACCGCATATATATGCACATATATAAGTATTATAAGTAAGAAAATATATATCTCACATTTGCGTTCCAGAAGGGAAGCTTGCACATATTGAAACAATTTGCCTAGAAAAGGAACAGAGAAAAATAATAATAACTACAGTTATAGTATAAATATAGAGGCTTATTGTACAAAGTTGTAATATAAAACTTGCATTATATATATATATATATATATATA
>MNPL01022111.1:970-28003 GCA_002081605.1 Tropilaelaps mercedesae
TATTACTGGAACAGACTATACGTACGGCACTGGAAAGGTGAGAAAGTGCGGACATGATGTTGTCAAGATTTGGTTTTAAGGCGGAGAAATCACCCCAAATGTGAATGAGAAATGCTTCCATTCTTCGCGCCTTTATTACGATAATTATTATTGAGTGAAAATAGCTGTGTGGGTAGTATTTATTACAATGATTATCCCTAGTAATAAGGATGAAGAGTATATGATCATTTTTTATTACTTGTGACAAAACTACTTCGTTCTAAGTTTGCGTGTTTTCCCGGTGTGTGTGCGCGTGGATGTTTGTACTTGTCTAAGGAATGCACGTGTGGCGTGGGTTTCTGATTATTTGGAAGGGAAAAACGCGAGTGACGAATTCGGACTTTTGGTATACTTTTCAAGCTGTTAATTTTTCTGCTTTTACGAATCTACCTTACGACGAATCGATCGAGAGTATCGAAGAAATTGTACGAATAAAGTAAGCAAGACAAATTTACTAACGAAGTTGCCATTTGATAATTACAAATTGCAAAAGCGTGAAATTGTTGTTCGACAATTTGACCAATTATGTGTGTAGCTGTTGTAAATTTAGAGCTGGTGGGCGGGACATCTATATCTTTAGACTCCACTACGACAATGCAACTGTCTTCGAGCGGTGAAGCAACTCGGGGATTTTCCATGTTTCCATTTCTGAGAAGAGCGATTGTAATTTTTAAAAAATGATGTAAGATACTTATATATCGCTAAATCTGTGTACACTCAATGCCATCTAAGGTAGAAGACTTTGCCAATGATGGCGTTCTATTGTACTGTTGTGCATATATATATATATATACATAACACGTGGTCGCTGAAATGGTTGAAATGATAAACGAGTAACTAAAGACTAAAAAATGAATTCTTCTATCTTTCTCTATTGAGACACGCAAGACGAATGTACTTGACTACGACGCGTTCATATGTACTGTGTGTGTAAATAAATATATATAATAGAGTTACTCTAATTATTATAATGATTATTGGTATAACTATAGTGAAGTGCGATTGGCCGAATAGAGGTACTTCACGATTTAAATATACCGGTGTCTTTATTGTATCTATTAAGAAAGTCGAAACTCATACAGCAAAATAACGACTTAATGAAATCACATTAATGACGACACGTGATACCAGATGCAACAACTAAGTAAAGACATGTGTAAAATGATTATGATTTTTTCGAATTTAGATTCTCTAAGGTTTTTGCGAAATCTAGATATCGCAATTACCATTACGGAAGTATGGCCAAGTACTCAAAGCGCTGCCAGGCCAACACATAAATTACTATGTTTTTGGTGCATATATTTCGCACTGTACGTGGTGCGGTACGAAACCTGAAAATTAAGTCCAGAAAATGAGTTGTGAACTTCTTGGGACGATTCGATCCTTGTATTTTAATTCACGGATATTGAGCTTTATGCATATAGAACTTTTATTCGTTTTTTGCTGCCGGGACGCAGGTGGTTCCAAAAGGGTCGTGACATACTTTGATAAAAAACTTAACTGCGAAAAATGTAAATTCCGAAGCCCAAAGATTTTCATGCTAGAACAAGAAGAAGGCGGGATAACAAAACAACAAAACTTGCCAAGATACGGGGGCACGTTCAAACAAAATTTACGCGACAGCGTATCATGCTTCAACCGGATTCAGTAGAACTAGTTAATTAACCACGGTTTACATCTCTATCAATAATAAAAATAATGACAACTAATGAAAAATATCAAATACCAGTTTTCTCGGTATAGAACTCTTCGTTTGTCGCTACTGAAAGAACGCGTGTAAGAGAAGTCTGTTTTGACACCTACATTTTTTTTTGCTCGCCTTGCCGGGGACGTTCCCTGTAATCTGGCGTTCGCGACAGGGCGTGCCTTTTAACGGGCTCTCCGACAAGTAGAGGAAATCCTGATATTAGGTAGATCAGTCGATTGCGACTGGTTCTATGTGATCCTATGAGACGTGTCACGAGGACTACCAAGGGCTGTTCAGGCAGCAAACAGCCCCTCCCGCTTGAGGAAAGCGTTGGAGCCCGCTCACGTCATCGTTCGGGACGACGGCTTCCAGAGGCCTAAGTACTCTGTCCGGCGTTTTCCGTGAAGACAGCCTTTCAACTATTATTATTCTTCGAAGTGTACCAAAACTGCCCGAAATGGCTGTTTTCCTGTTGAGGTCGCTCTGGATGCTGCTCAAGTGAACTGTATAGTCTACAGTTGCGTTTTCTTCTGCGAAGTCAATGCTGCTCTTCAGACATAGTGTCGTTTAGGTCAAGAAGTTGTTACAAGCGCTTAGTTTGGATGTTGGCCAGAGTCCCGAGGATGGCGCTCTTCTTCGCTATTTCTCGCCATCTACTGAATTGTCTTTTCTTTTGAGGTCATGCTGATGATAGTCGTATGCCATTTGTCTGAACCCCTTACAGCTATAACATTAAGTAATACCTCGAGGACGGGGAAGATTAGGGCCGCTTGACGGTGTTCATTTCGGATGATGTGCGAGCCAAAGCCGTCCCAAACCAGAGCGAAAAACTGCGGGAGCAGGTTTTTTTGTTGAAACAGAAGATTACATGAACACAGAGAAGACAATATTTGACAGTCGTTCTCTTCTTTATCCACACCAAAATACGTGAGATATTCAGTGTTATGAAGGACATCTTACTGGTGCTCGTTTAGACAATGACCTCTATGACCTTGCACAGACCGAGCTGTCTTACGCCGACACTGTCTGTAGAGAGGATATGTACCTCTAATGCCATAAAGGGGTGAGAGTTTGTTCTTAACACTTTAGATTGACTCTGCGCTGTTTTGTAGAAGATACTGTCACGTTGAATGCTGGTGGAAAATGCACCAACGATGGATGTACTGTTTCAGTGGTTCCCATGGCCCAAGAAAGGTCGATTTTCCATCTCTGGTGACGATCCAAAAAAACTTATGTGGTAGTGTGCATCATAGAGCAAAACAGCTAACCGAGGCGCGCCTACCACCAAGACAGTTCAGAGAATCATGGGTCTTAGTATCTACTGCGTCAAAGCCAAGGCTGACCTGGTTCACATTACATGCCAGTACACGACCCGCGTATTCGACGGCTGTAGTTGGCGCACAAGATCACTTTCACATTAGCCGCATTTTTACATGACGTTCTCCCGAGTTTGAGTTGATCGCATGCCCTGTGTTTAGAGGCCTTTCAGTGGTTAGGGAAAATTTCCAGACCTGAGAATATCGTTGGACAAACAGCTTACGGCGCAGTCTTCATAGTTGTATGTAGAGTGAGCTGTCATAGGTGGACCAGTCAGGTGGGCGTTCCTGTTCGGAGGCTGACGGCCGTTATTGCTTCTGTAACTACCACCACCATTTTACCATTCGGCGGATTCATGTAGTCGAACCTCCGACAATATGAAACCCTTTGTTAGCTTTCTTTGTCAGTCTTTCAACCAGACTCAATGTGCTAAATCGCAAGAATGCGGCAAGGTGAGGTCTGGTAGTATGGATGACTAGCGTGCAGTCCGCCTGGGCGTCGATTGCGGGTGCAAATCGAGACTTTGAGCTGTCAGGTTTTGGAATCGTGGCGCTAAAACTGCCTCCCCTCTCTCAGGGAATGCTACAAAGTTATGAATATGAGTAAACCCTATTAGGGAGGATGTGATTTGTGAACTCAGTAGTATGTGAGCGTTACTGGAAAGATCGTTTGTAGTTCAACGAAATTTATTTTTAACAAAGTCGACGAGACAAGATCTGTTTAGGTGGGTAAACAGCATAGCGAAAAGGAACGTGTTCGAAAATTGGTTCAATCTTAAATGTTCAAGGTAGACGAACATATGGTATATGGTATGGCAAATACCACTGGAAGGATGTCAAGGATTGTAGATTATAAAGATGTAACTATGTTTAAAATAATTTCACTGTGCTTTAGTGCTGACCACTTGAATTAATTTCAGCAAAGCGAGAAGTCTTTATACGGATTAGAGGGCTTTACGTGTCTTTAAAGTATAAAAGCAAAAAACTAAGATAAAAACTATATACATATATATATATTCAAAAAGTCCATAATGCTAGATTGACTGTCTCTACTAAAGTGTGGTCCTCTTTACGGCCTATCGTTCGGCGTAAGGTCAGTATGCACATTTCTCTGAACAGACGCCTGAGTAGTTGAACACTCGAATGCCAGAAGCACCGCTTCAAGTTGCGTCCTTACGGTGGGTCTTTTTATAACGCTTTTTACGTCACCGGCGATTTGTTAGCCAAAGTTATAAATCATCACAAACTGCCACACGAAAGCTGCAACTTTCTTAGTAATGACGAGTTATGTCATTCAAATTGAGAAATGGCTTCACAATCGAGCGGAGCTTGGGTTTACAACTCCAGTATATGATTTCCTACGGAGAACCAAGTTTCCAACAATGGATAGATACATCATCAATTACAACCAAAATAAAGTGCAAATTTTCTACCAAATGAAGCTCTGCAGAGCGGGCGTGTGGGTCTATGGTTGCTGACCTAGAAGTGGATAGGTTCGAATCCCAATGTCATGTTTTCACCTTGTGTTCATTTCAGGACAGAACTTCATTGAGTTCTTTTGGCTGCCTCATGCTTTCGTGGTTTATTTGCATAAAAATTGAGGTCAACCAACAGAAATAGGTTCGCATCTCTGATTAGTTGGGCGCAGCACGTAGGGAGAGAGAGAGAACAGGTGAAAATATTCATTTAATATAATTTTTGTCATGGTTACTTTCCTCTAGTTGGACGTGTTTGGAATCTAGCTAACTACACAGTTTACTTCAACTCAACGCTAGATTCTAGGTTTCGTTTGATGCCGTTCGTTTCTACCAAGGAAATGGTATATCAATCTCGCCCTAGCCATCACATCATCGGGTCGCAGAGCGTCTGCTTTTGTGCAGTTTTACCTAAGCCGTAATTAAGGGTACCTGAATTGCGGGTGGGATAATGTTTGTCCACCTGCGTTTTGCCATTCTCTATTTCTTCTACGTGGCTGCATCCGAGGCAACGTTGTTCTGCGATGGAGCCAGCAACAGGTGGCATTCATAACGGTTCGCTCGCTAGGGCATACGCAAATAACTTATCGGCTTTAACGATGCAGCTCATTTATTTGGCGTCGCGTATTAGCGTTGCACTGCGGCTCTTCAATGGGACAGCAGACAAGTACTAAATATTCGCTCTAAACATAAACTAACTTGTGTCTCTTAGCGTCTTCCTCGTTGCTGGCTGGCGCAACGACAGAGACTGGTCTATTCCTGCCAGTCGCCAGCACATCGTTCAGATCGCCATATTGCCACATCATATTCTTGGTAGAATGAACCTGAACGCTGCTTCAGACTGCTAGATCGAAACTAGTTCGGTCGAGCTCGGTGGCTTGGTGCATTCGCGTGCGCATTGCGAAAGGAGGAGACAGGTAGGTGCACGGGTTCGATTCCCGCCGTTGCACCTTTGCATTTATATGCGGTCCGTGTTACGAAGTAATGCAAAAACTGCTACCGTGAACGTTAAATGTTGGCTGATGGTCAGCCCTGATAATATTTAGATAGAAACCACGGTTTCGTACTCCACTACCATACGAAATTTGTATTTCAGACATCTGATGTTTCGTGTCGTCCAAATCGTTCAAAGCGTTCATTTCCGCAGGCAGTTTCGCGTGAGCGATAAACTCGTTGGAGATGCTGCCCTTCTAGCTGTGAGAGTGACCAGTAGCAGTCTATATGTTGGTACCCACACGATGGATGGATTGAGAGAAATGGATCGGAGCTTGTCTGACGAGAAGGCCTTCTTATAGCAAGTCGCAGAGACGTCAGACGTCGTGGTCAGTCTCACCGAAACAGGACCCACACTAGCCGCTCTGGCTTGGGTAAATGCCGTGCCGTGAACGAGTTTAAATCGCTGTGCCAAGCGTTACCGTAAGTATTTAAAGATCCTCGAAATTCTCCATTGCAAGTCTAAAAGCTGTCTAAAACTGCTAAACTTTGATTGGTACCTTTCGCGGAGGTCACGGCAGCCCCTACCTCCATAATGGGTGTTGACATAATCTACCCAAACTATCAGTTAGCAATCTTTAGTTCGTTGTTCGAACGCATAAAAAGTCACTTGACTTCTATTAGGGAGCGATGAACGGTTATTGTAATCAAATATTGGCTAACGTTTTAAAAGTTTTATCGGCCGAAGCAGCCTTAGTAAGTATCGCTGTTAGTTCATTCGCAGGACGTCCAACACTACTGTGTAATAGAATAAAAATTTCGCGCATTTGTGCCGCAGGGTAATGAGGCACAACCGGGGCGTACCTAACGAAATGGACGTGCGTACCAAACTTCTAAAGCGACCAGAAGAAGAACGCCTAATTTGTAGCCTATAATTATACTTATCGTGCTAAATACACAGCGTTGATAAGCGAACACAGAGCTGTCTTGTTCAAAGGCGGGCTCACTTGGATGGCATTTAAAGCAGACGATCTTTTCAACAAAAAGGACACAGGCGCGAATACACGTGTGTTTTTGTCGCGATTACTGAATTGCGTATTTCTGTGTAGCACACTGGAATCTATCTCGTTTTTTGTCTCCTTCTATATCTTTGTTTTTCCGTTTCTCCGTTGGTCAAACTATATCCAGAAAATATTTACCGGTTGTACAGGAAGACGCTCTAATTGCGAATTAGTGGCCGTATCCTAAACTAACAACGTGGTTGTGGTTTGCTTTAGGTGCAAGATGTGGAAGAGCATCGCCTTGATCGTTGTTATGGGCTGGACATCGTACTTTTACGTGGTATGGAGATCGCTGAAGATGGACCTCAACTACGAAGAGGACTTGGACGAAGATTTCTACGAATAGGACTAGCCAACCCTACGTGGGCCGGCGACAACACTGTGGCGGAATACGGAAAGCAAATGGAATTTTGTGTGTGGCTATCCCTGCGCGGAAGGCTTCCGAGGTTTCAAATCACGAGCGTGACTGGGTTGGGGGCGTTGTTCGTTGGACAGCGGATCGGAATGATGAGGCAACCTGAACTTCTAGCTGGCTGATCATGGAATTAAGCTGGCACAGTACTTCTCAAGAACTGCACTTCCACGTGGTCAAGAGAAACTGCTGTTCGTTTATAACAACCGCAGACTTTGTTATAAGTCGTAAATGTACGATAGGATTGTGGTCATTTCAAGCAATAACAAGCTCGACGACAAAGAGAAACGTTCAACATCTCACTACCATAAAAACACACTTCTCTGGCATGGGAAAAACAAATAAGGACATGTGATTACGTGTACTGTTGATATCGGTCATAATTCACGCGATGAGGCTACGTCACAAAGCGCACTGATAAAAGACAGAATGCAACAAAAGTCTCACACCGATTTGGCTGGATATCTTTAGCGGGCGTCCTCAGCGACGTGAACCTTCAACGATAGCGGAATCGTCAAGGGAATATGCTTTTTGCCTAGATTTTGTTCTTTATTGGGTTGAATCGCCTTTTCCTCTCTAACGATGTGTACGACGTAAGTAAATAACACGAATGTACACATATGCATCTAAGCTCAGTAAAAATCGGGCCAGCTTGCCTGGAAGAACCTTTGCTTAGCTTATTCGTTTTTCCTTTTTGTCTGTATTTTTGCATAACATAAATGTCAAGTAAAACGGAGAACATTGCATGAACAAAAACTTAACCTATTTGTGGACAAAAATCTGTATTGAAGAAACATAAACGACGAAGGGAACGTATACGACGCAAGATGTATACGTCGTGAGATGAGAAAACTACATAAACCTGACTGTTGCGTGTTCAATATGATGAGATTTTCTAAGGTTCTCAACCGGCTCAACTCTGTCC
Organism: Tropilaelaps mercedesae; assembly: GCA_002081605.1. NCBI lineage: Eukaryota > Metazoa > Arthropoda > Arachnida > Mesostigmata > Laelapidae > Tropilaelaps > Tropilaelaps mercedesae. The sequence continues at coordinate 8,819 of MNPL01022111.1, forward strand.
GATGCACTTTTCGGTCTCCGACGGCGGTGAGCTTCCACAAGTACGCCATCTAATTGCGCATGGGTGCGTAGAGCTCCGGTGATGGGTGTGGTTCGCGTGCATTCCGAGCGCTACCTGGTAAAATAGTGATTATGTGCTTTCACTTGCTCTCCGCCAGAGCCGCTGATGTCCCCAGCTCTGTCGGTAGTTCGAAATTATCCACACAGCCAACACGAAACCACCTAGCTTGTATGTGTATATGTAAATATTATATCCGCTGCAGAATTAATTGACATCAAAAAAGAGACACGAAAAAAACTATTTTAGTGGTTTATTGGGTTCACGTGCAGAAGTCTGTTCCAAAACATAGGTCTAAAACCTAGCTTTATTTGATCACTGCCTGAGCCTCCTGATCTATCGTGCAGCATCTAGATGGTGCAACCTGATGCTAAGTGGCATGGTGTTGTGGGGCAAGCTGGCCAAGCCGGGGGCTGTTGCCAACGTATGCCCTTCCGATGGGTCGGGTCTCAAAAACCCCAAAGGCCTGATTTACTCAAGGCCCATAGCCCTCTCCCACGACCTCGCCCTTGCCCCTCAGGCATCGCCACTGTAATAGCGACTGCATATGAGACCGCCGAACATTCCCTACTGGGCGGAACGCACCTGAATATTCCTCATCATACACATCGTACCCGGTTCCCCTCCGCTCTCGCGAACAGCTCACGGTTGAAATAGTCCACTGGATTGAAACGAAGTTTTGAAAAAAATGCCCTCGAAAGATTTCAAGTGACCACGCAGTCGAAGAGAGGTCCCGTGGTGCTAGGAAGTGGTTACGGCCAGAACCGTAGAGAAAGCTCTGCAAGCTTTCCACAATAGCCGTGTACAAATAGCTAACTTTAAATTCCACCCATGTACCGCTGTAGGAGAGCAGAACCGATTCTCTCGAAGTCAACTCGAACTTCGATCTGTACGTAGTTTTGTTCTGTTCTGCACTCTCGCCTGACATCGCTATCACCAATTCCATTGCGAAGCTTAGTAGGCACCGCTGCATTCGTAAGGCTCGATGCACTGCCAGCTTTGTTTGATCGGTGGTCACATCAGCACGCTGATCCCTGTCAACAGGTCGAGGTGACAGCGTGACCACGCTAACACCGTGCCGCTCCACCGATGGAACGTAGCCTGCTTCCCGCATTTCGGATACCTCTCACAGAAGATCGACCTCGTCTTCGCACATCTACGACGACTAACTCACCGTGAGAGCCCTGCGCGTTAAGTGCCCCAGCTGCTCGTCATGGAGTACGTGTTCACGTTACTCAGTGGTCTTCACCTCAAACTCGTCCAGCATGGCCAGCCCCCGCAACGGAAGAAGCCGATACGCGGGATTAGCGTCGCGAACCACGCTTGTAGATCGGCTGAGACTTTATCTGTCGGCGTGACGTTTAGTCCCAAAATCGACGTAACCGAGCCCGGCCCGTCAGCGCTGGTTTCGCTGGAGCTCGCCGAGAAGTCCGTCGCGTCGATGTCGCCGTCGGACAGCATCAGCAAGGAGAGTTCTGTCGTGATCCCGTCTGAGGAATCTTTGACGACAGCGCCGCTTTCCGTCGCGGAAACCGACGACAGCTGTCGCAGCAGTTCCTCGGGTGCGGTCAGATTGCCGCTTGTGCTGAATAGAGCGCGCGGCCTGCGACTGTTGCCGAATCTATCTAACGCCGTCGGTCACCCAATGCTACAGGGCGAGCACAGAACTTCAAGGGCGCCGGACTCCACGGCCGGGCGTGGAAGCTCGTCCGCCTACAGTCGGACGGGCTTTCGGTCCGATCTTGTCCAGGTGGACCCGGCGCAGATTAGCATTTCTGCTAGCCACTCAATGTGCAGTCGAGACAGCTGCACTTCTCGTTGTGGCAGCAACGGCAGAGGCTGCAGTCGCGAATCAGCCGGTAAAGGCCCCTCGGTCGGAACGTTTCGGAGAAGCAGTGTCAACCTGCAACAGTTCCTTCAGATGGTGAATGTGCTCGCGCGTTCCCGGTCGCCGTTCGCCACCACGGAGACTCACATGAGTCCGAGGAGCAAACGGCGGAAGAGCTTAACCAGACTGTCGGGCGAAGAGACCGACATGCCGCAGGATCCGGACGACAGCTGTGCTGAACCGGCGATCGTGAGCGACACCCCGAAAGCGACGAAGTGTACTTCTGCTTTCATTAGCAAGGTATTGAAAGTTATCGATCAGGTTTCTGTGGGATGCACCAATATTAGGCCAGTGGCCCTTTACCGCTGGGCGCAGTGGCTTCGCTAAATTTCTATACGCCGATTCTTAAGACAGAGAGGCCGAAGTGCGAAAACGAAAAACCGAGCAATTCAGAGCGCATTTAGGGAAAAAGTGCACATTTTTGTCTGTCATTGAACGTAAAACTGCACTGGCTTCCCAGCGGAATTCATTTGGCTGGCCGCTATTTTCAGACGTACATTACCATTCACTAACCATTAGCTAATGGATTGCGGGAGGGCTGTGTTTCTTATCTGATAATACAAACCAACCGAGTTATTTCATGGTGCATCGGAGTGCAGAATTACAATATTGCGTGCAGCTGACACTTCCGTTCACGACAATGGCTGACGACGATGAACGCACTCGTATCAGACGCGGCATTAATGCTTGCGCCCATAGAAACCCCAATTGAAGTGTATTATTTTCTCGTCGAAAGCATCGTAACGAGGGCCACGTTATAACAGAAAATTAAATACGGCTGCAGTGTTCTTCAGATGGATGCAGGATATTGAACCATTCGATTGATGATATCTTCTAGTCGTTGATTGAGAAGTGAATACCTAGAAGCCAGGACTGAGTTGATACATTCCGACAGATGCTGCTCGGGTCGTCAGCGACAAATTACAGATAACATAGCCGGAGAACTAATCGGGTAGAACGCAATCGAATAAGACATTTCTCTATTCACGTTGTTTAACGGTTAGTGTCCGCTTTGTGTATGTGCGATGCCGGAGCTGCATCTGCGTATATATAGCCTTTAGAAATATTTGTATGCACGTGGAGATTCAGGTGGTAAAAGGTCAGGCCCTGGGGTTCACGCTCCACCGGATACCACGCAAAAAACGGAGTTCAACTCTGTTGTCTATTAACCTCTATGTCTACATAATAACTGTCACCTGCGAAGGGCTATTATAACATAGCAGTATCGTTGTACCTTAGGCGATGTTTTCGCACCATTAATTTGCCCCTGGACATGATCATAAACGTGGTAAAGATAACCGCAGAGGAATTGAACAGTTCGGGCAGCCCCAGGGACGAGATGAGAAAGGCAATCAGAGAATTCGCCTCGTACACTGAGTTTAAACAGAAATTGCGTCCTGCCTGATTGCGTCCTGGACTTAGTTTCATAGGAATCTGCTCACATGAGCCATCGATATAACGTAGTAGTGTGATAAAAACTTTGGCCTTGAAGTGCTTCTATGTGATTCGAGTGTCAATGTGTGGGTAAGGCTTGGCCTATGACGTAGAGTAAATGGACATTCGACCGGGTTCGTGACATGCCTGTACAGAATTATGGTCCAGCAGTGAACGTGGCATCTAATTTCAGGAAGGCATATGAAACTTTCTGTCTTCTGAGCTGCAGCTATGTTCTCTGGCGCGATCTGACTGTTACGTCGTGTTTTTCTCGCTTTAACACAAGGTCAAGATCGGTAATTAAATTCGTACTTTTAACACTCTTACACTGTAAAAAGCTGGAGCCCAGGTTCGTAATTCACCCAACGTATTTTTTGCAAATCGTTGATACCCAAACACGAGGCAGCGTTTATTTAATGCTAGCATGCTCTTTGGCTCGACGGTCACTTTTAAAATTCTTTTTTTTTTTAAACCGTTGCTCGGTTTGTTCACTGTGGCATATTTCCAATTTGTATCTGTTTCTGGCGTTTTCATATTCTATGCTATATATGGCTTTAATGGAGTCCTCGATCCCTAGGAAAGATAGGATCCTCGTAGGCAATATAATACAGTCATGTCAATATCGGCGATCTTGAGACGTTGCGTAACTTAGTTTATAAAAACGTTTGTTGAAAACTATTAACGTCGTTCATACAAAACTGAAAGAGAGAAGAATGGTTTTAGCGGCAGAATAGAGCACAACATACTTTGTGTATTTTCTATATACTCCGGAAATTTGTATCGTATGCTACCGAGCGGACTATCAACTCAGTCTCTGAAACCAATGAAAGCTAAAAGTAAGTCAACCCAGCAAACGCAATAGGACGAAGTTTGTTTTTCAAACCTTCATTCAGGTCTACCCCTAATATAAGAACTTTAAGCGTCCGTTAATACCATCACGCACAACACCTGTAATTCTTTCCCGTGTAGAAGCTCTTCAGGAGCACGTTAGGTCAACGGGTTTAAAGATTGCGCCAACAAGGGAAATCAGTGACACGTTGCATTAGAGCGGAACAGCCGGCTGGAGAGAATATGGGGCATATATATGCACATACGAAGTAGCCAAATTCTGATTAAAACTGACTCGCGAGTTAGGAGTTGTACGATCTCATGACAAATGACGCGATTTGTACGAGACCTCGTAATTAAATGCGCAATTTATGTCGATGTTCGATGGGCCAATTTCGTTACGCGCCATTGGTCTTTTTGTTTCAGGTACACTGTTCGTGAATTTGCGCAATATGCCGAATCGTGTGGGTCGACGAGCCCGAGCGAGGCCAGAAGCACATGCGGTGCCTTAGTGTAGTGGGCAATAGATGCCAGGCCACATAAACTACGAAGGTCATGGTTGGGAACGGCTTAACAAAAACACAGTGGAATCATGCTAAGGCGTGGGGCATCGAGGGACATTTGCGGCCAAAGTCCTCCCTTTTGTATATTAGCGTGCAATACCGAGCGGATGAAGAATTTACGTTTGCTTAGAGCGCGAGTGCGTGTGGGTATTGGGAAGCCGAAAAGCGTAAATGACTATTTATATATAGCTGTGGGAAGCGGTGAAATTCGTGTACGTAGGTACAATCTGCTCAAGCTCGATTTCCTTCGAGTCAGCGACCTTAGCTAATCAAGCATCGCGCTCCGCCCTGATTCGGGAAATAGATTTTTTCGAGGTTTTTTTTGAGCTAGGCTGTCAATTTACTCGGGAGATCATGCGTGTTATGTCATCGTGTAGCCACTATCACGTAAACATATCGCTCTTCTAAATCTCATTTCGCTACCGATCGATGACATGGCGTTGTTTTGCGACAGTAAATTTATGGAACTTGGCGCTTGCTATGTAAGCGTTCATGTTGGAATTAGAAATGGATATTTTTTAACTTGAACAAGTTAAAGAGAAGAAAGAAATTTAAAAGAACAAGTGACTTTCTCCATCGTGCTGTGGGCATACTGGTATGGTGCATTACGTTGAAATAGTCTGGATTTGTCTGCCAGTCAATGGCTTGATGCATTTGCCTACGTCTTACAACCGGAGGCGATATGCTGACGCCTGACTCCGATGAAAATGTGCAGAAGTCCGAAATTTAGTAATCGACCTTCAGGCTCTATACGGGTGTTAGAAAATACGGAAAACGGCGCCATCAACCTGCTTGCCGTCTCGTTTTTCGTGGCCGTTATCTTGTAGCGAGATGCTTTTTGTGTGCTGTTATCTCATATCGAAATAAACTTTTTCTTTTATCGCGCTTTTCTCAGTAGTCAAAACCAACCACCTCCGCCCTTTAATCGCGCAACACTTAGTAAGCACATTAATCTAGTCATTAGTGCGGTCTGTATTCTGCCGACTGCCAACATCGGGAATACAGTTAGATTTCGGGAAAACTATAAATTCAGAGGTAAACTATCTTAAATGAACTTATGACAAGGCGAAATTGGACCCTTGAAAGGCAAGTATAAGGAAAACGATTGTCAGCCACTTCTTTCGCGGATGAAGAAAATTTAACATATGTTCTAATTACCGTTGATTTGGTTTTTGTTACACAGTTCGCTTCCCTAGATTTCGGCAATCAAGCAAATATTGAATCGACGATCGGATGATCGATTAATCTAAGCCCACATTTATTCGAAAGGCTAAATCACGAATACTAATAATTTTTGTTCCTGTGTCTGAGTTGCGGAGGAACTCGCAGCCGCAGCGCTTGCTTTAACGAGAAGATCTCGTTATATGAATTATTCGCAGTGTTACCCTTGCTATAGAGATCTGTCTTTCGGAAGTCACTTATACGGTAAGCTACTTAACTGCCCTGTATGGAACCGTTATGATCGTATTAGCGCTGTTCTTCCAGCAGAGTTCGCCATTGGGTCCCGTTCGACGCCAAACGTTTTCGCTACGTCGCATACTTTTCTGGATGTTGCTTTCTTCGATGGTGATTCCGAATATCGTGCAAAATAACATCACTTCGGAGCTCAGTATCGCTAAACCGACGATCATTAGCAGTTTAGGCCAGTTCCATGCAGCAGTTCGAGAACGCTGATTCACGACACTCACCACCGTAGCCTATTCTTATTTGGATGGTAGGATTGGAAGCGACTCACCGAGTGTCATGATTCGAGCCACTGCCGTTGTGAAGCCCTCCGGTCAGTTGTGAGGGCACGCGACGCCCCAAGATTGTTTGAAATTTCGGCTCATTGTTTGTAACGTAACAGAAATACTGATATACAACAAGGAGAGCTTAAATACGTTTGAGGGGCTTCTACGGCAAGCGAATGGAGATTTCTTTTTAATTTACCCGCAAAAAAGCACCAAGCACGAACGTTCCATTAAGATAGATACATAATATATATATGGCATCACGAACAATATAGGATAATCAAAACACATCAGAAACTTTTTCTGCGTATGGTTTAGCTAATTTGTTTTTGCTAAAAGGTTGTTATTCCAGAATCGTACACATCATGAGAATGGGTTCGCAGGGGTAACTAAGCGGAGTTTGCTGGCTGTATGCGGTGCACATTGAATACGCACCATGTGGTTCTGCCTATTACACAAGGTATCAGATACAGAAAGGAGATATGCGTAGAGAAAAAAGTCTTTCCAACTTTATTCTTCACTTTCTTCTCTTTACTTCTCTTTAAACATCAACGTCACTATACCTGCCGTCATGAACGCCCCCTAAAACGCCAAATATTTTATTTAGGTGTACGAAATTTGGTGAAGCAAACGATAACTACATTTTACAATGTTAACTACATTAGCATTGTTTTCTGCTACAGAAAAAACGTCACAATGATTTGCGACAAGACACGCCAGTTTTGTATGTACCCATTCGACTATGCATTGACAATGAACAGTCTATTTCTGTGTTATGATATGAGGTTTATTACCAAATCGATCGGCATGTTGTTGTGTTGACAACCGATTGCTATATGCTAACAAGAAATTTGAAATAGATATGGTTAAACGGTGGCATTTTCTTGTCTTTAGCACTTACAAAATGTACAGTGTACCGGGGCGAACCTACTTAAAGTGCATTTGAAGATCCACTCTGGTGTGAAAACCAGACAGGAAATGCAGAAGTAACCTAGTTTTATCGATCTCCACAACGAAATGCGACCCATCGAAAGAACTGTGCCTATACGCGCCGGATGGCCTCTGTATTTTTGCTGATTGTCAACGCTAGATTTCAAAAGAGTACAGAAATGAGGGGTAACAAAACATTTGTGAAAATAAATATACATTTTAGGATATTTTTATTAACCTAATTTTAATTAACAAGCATGAAGCCGGTAAAACACGTACGATATGTTGAAATATATGAAGCGAATGTGAATTACGGCAGTGTAGTGCTGGTCAGTCTATTATTATATGAAGATCGTGACGTTATTCCATCGAATTCCGCGAGTTTGCCAGGCTATTGTGAACATCGAATGTACGTGGTCACTGAGTTGGATGCACTCATTTGTTAAACCGCTGCTCGGTGGATAGGCAACCAGAATGATTCACCTGCAAAGTCATTACAGTCTGCGGTTGCATTACCTATTACGGGAGTGATGTCGCTGAGCTGTGTTAGCCCTAATTCTAGTTACAAAAACGGCTCATTCAGTGGCAGGTGCAGGTGGTGGTTCGTCATGCCTAAGATTTGCATTTATTTTAAAGGGCCATGTTAGCATAATCAAAAGCTTACGTGATATCAGCCGTTATAGACATTTCGATCTGTCAAAAATAATTCGTACACTCGAATAATTGCATATGATTCTTAGATCAATTACATCTATTGTTGCTATTATAGACAATGTATTATTATACAATACATAAAGGCTCTAAAGTAAAAAAACAAGACCCAATTTGAGTCAACAGAGTTTGGAATTTATTTATTTTTGTCTTTGGCTGTTTTCAGGTGTTTCTGAAGGAACAAGTACACGTGAAACGTTACTCGGCTAGTGAACGCTATGGACCCTCGTACGTCGACTACGCGGAAAATGACTTTGTACAAGATTGCCTGTTTTGGCACAACCATTTCCGACGAAAACATCGAGCTCCGTTCCTTCTCTTATCACTACGCGTACGTGTTTTGTCATACTACAAATATTTTCTTTGGTCGCACCCTCATGTCAAATGCATCGCGTCGTTCCGATCACGCCAACAAATTAATCAAGAAAGGTCTCTTTCACAAAGTATACAGTGTCCGCAAAACTTTATTCCTTATCAATAAAAAAACAAACATATTTGAATGTTTCGTTGTCACTACAATACTACAAAGCACTTTGAAGTTCTGAGATTAGCAAAATGTACCTAGCACGGTATATGACGCGGATGCCCCAGTGACAGAAGACACACAAAACGTGCTTTCGTCTATTGTATTTGGCATATAAGGGTGTCACCTTGAGCGTCTTCAATGTTTATATGCGCATGCGCAACAATACTTCCACGCAGCGTCGCCCAGATGTAGGCGGCGATGGACAACTTGATTGTCTCGCCTAATTGCTTTCGTAGTTGACAACTCTAATTGGTACATCAATCGAGTTGATTGGACGGGTCGTACCACTCCACAATAGCAAACTTCCAATAGCCGACAAGGACATCGTTACTTATTAGGTAAGGCTATGCCATCTGTTAACTAATGAGCTCTTTTTTGCCATTTAGTTATGTGAGCAGGCACAACGATTAGCTAACTTCATCGCACATACGAACGACCTTTATCATCGAAAGCTACGTGATATCGGCCAGAATCTGTACGTCGAGTCTTCCTACACCCAGGACAATTTCGACGTAAACGGTGCGTTAGCAGCCTTACTGTAGAGGGCGCTGTTTCAATTTGACAATATCAAATGGCTCCAATACGTGTATTGTAAGTCCTGTAGTTACCGAGAGATGCAAATGCTTTAATGGCTACAACGGATTGATAAAACTATTTTTCGAAAAAGTTAAAACTGATAACAGTCTATAAATTCACTTCGGAAAATAATAGGCAACCTTGGAGAATATCTTCGCACGAGCATGTGATACGCCAAAGCAAAAAAAGCTCTTACTCTCATTTAATTAATAAAAAACCCCCAGATTTGTCTCAGCTTCATCAGCAATTTGACTAGCACGGTTTCCGGCTTTACCATAAATACGTCTATTTTAGTTCTACATTGTCTCCCTAAGAATTGCAACTTTATAGTTGTTTGCACGTGGGATTACAACAGATCTAACACTACAGTTTACTGCTACATGTCGAAGTGGTTAAGATCATAATGATATGCTTGCAATTTTTCAGGTGAAACGGTTGTAAAGCATTGGTATTCCGAACAGAAGCATTACGACTACTATCAGAACCGCGACCTTCTCCATACTCAAGCGTCACGTTTTACCCAGTTAGTGTGGAAGAGTAGCCAGAAGGTTGGCATTGGGAAGGCCACCATTGGAGGTACCAAGCATGACTTTCGCCTGCTTGTTCGTTATCTTAATGATATGCGAATCACATTTAGGATTGTCCGTCCACTTCATGCGCGTGTGGTGGCAGTCAAACGTTGTTGTTCTGCTGATCCAATGACGATAACTGTAAAATGATAGCAGCGTGATAGTTGTAATTTTAACGCTTTTTCCTTTGTTTTCTTGTTTAATTGACGATTACAGCTGGCAAGGTGATCGTCGTGGCGCTTTACAAACCGGCAGGCAATGTAGCGGGGGAATTTCATAACAACGTGTTCTCCGTCCCGATCCGGAGGACCACCTCTCTAGGGAGCGCGTCTACATCGGCCGCACAGTCTGACGACGAATCCGCCTCCGGTTCGGCCACTTCGTCCCTCAATAACAACCAAATTGCAAATGCAGAAGCAGTGTTTTGATCTCATCTCGAAAACACTGTGTCGTCGCCGGGTTCGCTCAACCGGCTGGCATCGACGTTATCGTGGGAGAAACAAAAGCGAGGTAGTTCTAGTGTGTGTCAGACGCGAAATTAAATAACTTTAGAAAACTTTATTGAAGCAGTCTATTGCACTGAACCTACGACATGCTGCTGGCTGTGAATGAAACGGATGCATCTGAGTGATGTATTCGAAAAGTACGTTTCAAAGGCTTTGATTCGAGCGCAATTGGGCGTTATTAAAGGTCACGTGAATGCGTCGTACTATGTTTGGGTGGTACGTCGTTCTTCGAAAATTAGACCGAAACATATGTGTATAACTGCGAAACTGTATTCCACTCGAACTGTGAAGTATAAGCTGTTAAAACAGCTGTAGAAGCTAGTCGGCACGAGATAATCGGCAAAGTGAAATTCGACATGAGGTGTTTTACATGAGTGTTGTACACAAGCGTGTCTAAGATACGATAATAAACGGAGGCAATTTTATAGAAACAGTCACAAGACAGCTCGCATCTCTTTCATTTCGATAGTGCTACGCCATTTTGGCAGTACTTAATAGCTTTCGGAGAAGCGCTCATGCAGTTTAGTTACACTTTGATTACAAGGCACTCACTCGAGCTGACGCAGAACATTGAATAATGGATTACTTAATCCTTATTTCGCTGCCATAGGCACCACTAAAGGTCAGCCTTTGAACGATTATCTGCGGACAAACGTTAACCGGTAGCCTATTTCCAGACTGCCCTCATCTTATTTCTACATACACTTATTTCGTTATACGTCATTATTGATGTATGATTCACCTTAAGATTTTTCATGTTGGCTCGGAGCTTGTAGAAATTGAGTATGTTGCGTAAATTCACAAGTGTAAACGCGTATAATAAGCAAACGAATACACATTATGTCGAAAAAGTATTCTAGGCGTCTACAATAATCGCTACACCCATTTTTCGCCATTATTCTTCTGCGTTTGACGGTGCCATTGCCCGGAACAGTTATTATCAACCTTGGCCTACAGCGGCTTTTGCCGGCTTGCGAAGTCTCCATCGAGCTGATTTTGATGACCAGGACCACTGTCAAGGCGAACGTCAAGATGACGAATATCTCGAATACGATGTCGAAAATAACTTTCTCCTTCTCGTACAGTATTATCGATACGGTCGATCCCAGGCTGGGCCAAACCAACAACAAATATTTTTTAAAGCTGACCATCAGCCAACATTTAACGTCCACGGTAGCAGTTTTTCATTACTTCGTAAGACGGACCCCCATATAAATGTAAATCCAAACTAACAAGACCATGTTGGCATTCAGCATTTAAAAAGTCTAGGGAGCAGTTCGAAGCAAAGACAACAGAACGCAAAATCTATCACTTCACATTAACGCCACAAAACCGAATTGTTCGCAAAATATTTTGAGATTCTTCGTCTTTAACTATTTTTATCAAAAGTATTTCCGAGTTGTTACCCCTAGTTTTATCAGAATCTACCCCCGTATAGATATCCCAAACGCGAATAAATTATATTATTATACGCGTAATTTAACCCATTTTATAGGTGATAACGTTTTAAGCAAAACATACTCCGATATTTTCGTTTGAAACTTTTACTGTTTGGGGAGAACCTTCCATCTAAATGGGTCTGTTTGATCAAGGTACAAAATTGTATACGCACCTGACATCACAAATTATTCCTAATTAACTAAATCACATTTATAGCAGATGTTTAAACGTATTGTCCTGGTTAGCTACGCACAAATTGGCTAGTTTGCAAATGCTTCGAATAGAATTTTAGACTTATTTTTATATAATTAATAACAACAGACACCATCACCTTTCACCTAAGTTAGAACCATTCATACCGTACGCGTATAAGGTTAATTAAAGGCTGTAATTTTAATTAGTTTTGATTTCCAAATAAAGAAATAGGAACAACCTTGACTCGTTTACCCGTCTATGCATATGCATCTATTCTGGCCCTTAGAGCCATATATTATTTTTCCACAGTATATGTTTTTACAGAAGACCATTGCGTAGTTCTGTAGGGAAAAACATACACTTTCGAGTCACTGGCCGCTACTTTCGACATACAATTCATTCGCGCAGTTTAATAAGAAAAAATACGCCGACGGCCATCGCCAGTATAAAGACAAGAGGCATACGGACTCCAGTTTCCGTAGCCTCGACATAGATTTTGTAAAAGGCAAACACCGAATTCAGTTCAATCAACACTATGGTTGCGAAGATAAAGGGACCACATGTGGGCCGCGGACTTTTAAAGCCTGGCTGCATGACAAGAGGAATTCACCGGCAGGACATTAGCTGGTGCGTCAACGAAGAGATCGTCCTGGACATTCTGTCTACAGCGCACTGAACTTAGTGGACCACTCTGCGAGACAGCAAGTAACTAGATAAATATGAGCTAACCCAAACTAAAACGTTTTAATCCTTTTGATATTTCCTCCATATTTTGTGTAGACTCTATTCTTGAGATGCACAACAGTCCGTCATATTTACATTCGCAATCACAGGTGAACCACACGTTAACGTCAAGGCTGTATAGTGCGTAGTGATGTGTTCATCGTCATTATCATTGGATCCTATAGATCTGTTTGGGTACATCGCTCCCGTAAATTTCGTTTCATTCTCCTGGCTGGAAAGGCAGTCTCTGACTGACAGCGCAGGTTAGCGCTGTAGCAACGCTCACGGGAGATCGTTCTGCCGAAAGACAGTAATAGCCAACGGATTAAATGACAACAATGAATTGAGTAAAAAACCTTCGATGCATGTATTGTGATCCATAGAGGTAGTCGGCGAAATGCCCTTTTCTTTTACAAGGTAGATTTTACAAGGTAGAAAAGTATCTGTGAGTTTGTGTGGCTTTTTCGCTGTGAGCTCGTACTGGTGTTCGGCTACGCATGTACTGACGGGCGATTCGATGGCGATCTACTTATTCATTTAATTTGTGCTAGGGTTCTTATTAGTTAAAAAACAAGAACCAGTCTGTACGCCCCACATCACTGCACTTATTAGCACGAATTTGCAGTCTCCCGAGCTGCCAAAGAAGCAGTAATAACAAAATGAGAAGTATCGTATTGTCGTACGATTGCTGTAATAAAACAAAGCATGTGAAGTCAATGAAAATTGCTCCCAGTTGTGTACAGTCACAAGAGCTGAGCGTGTTAGCACTTCGAACAATGAGGCGGCTGTTTTCACTCCTAGGCGCTTGCAGTATTCGAACTGTGACCTCCGAAAGCCCAAATATCATATATATATATATATATATTGTATAAACGTTTACAGATGCGACATTACCCACACACACACACATATACATATATATTTACAAAAATAAAAGAAGTAGAAAATTCATCTCCTCCAAACTCATTACCTTTATTTATATATTAACCATAGCGCTTATACGCACACTTTTACCGTAGCAGATGTCTTTTCTCCTATTTATCTACGAATATATACAAAACAGAATATCATTTACGCATGAAACCACCACTGTTCTTCACGTATCCAGCGTGCTTCATGAAGCCACTGTGTTAGCCAGTCGTGTATTATGAATAGCAAATATATTATTATCAATATAGAACACATATTTGGACGTAAAAACTTGAAAAAAGAAGTCCATACACCATTAAAAACACTTTCTCGAAAACATCTCGAGTAATTCGATAGCCTCCAAGTAGTGTAATCTGTGTGTGTGGTTTTATGTGTTTGTATTACTGGGTCTTTATAGACACAAGAATGCCCGTCAACACCATGTGTATATATAGACATCACAGTATCTATGAGAATGCCGTCTTGAGCAAATTCGATGTCCTTCAAAAAGCAGATCTCAGCATTTTCAGACGATATTGTGCAGGATATGTATCAACTTGGGCACTATCACAACGCAACCATACCACATGCCATTGCAATGCAGCAAACAGCCACTAAAGTTCAGCGCCTATCTAGAGCACGGTTATATTGTTCAGCGTGTTTTGCTGCTAAGACCCTGCTAAGATGTCCTGACATGGGCCATTCGCGAAGAGAGCTTCGATGTGCCTTAACGATTGTCAACTGACGCACCCGTAGACGAACACAGCCATATCTTGTGGCTAGTTTTTGTTTAATGCTGTTCGTTGTAAATTATATGATTGTTCTGCAACAGGTATGAAAGAGAGAACGACTATGATGCGGCTGTGCTTCTGTAGATTTTTTCGGCTTCGTATTTTCCTGAGACATTAGTCATTTCACTCCTCTAGGCGTCTTCCATGCACTTGAGATTGGGCGACACCTACAATCGACAATGGCGTATATAAATGTTTAGAAAATTCTGTTCTGTCCCGGTTGACTGCTTACCGGCGACTGGTTCAGCTCTGCTCCACATGGAAGCGTTATTTCAACATTACTTAAAGTTCACTTGCGCAGGTATTTCTAGCAATTTTAATGATGTAACATAAACAATGATCAGCCACGGCACGGAATGATCTCACCTCGAAATGTGCTTCAGTACACTGACGTAGGTCCTCTACTGTGAGGCCACGAGCGAGTTCGATCAATGTAAGACCGTTTGTCTTACAGACGTCAAATACTGCCTGCAAACGGTAGCAACCGGAAGAATCCCTCCCGAAGGTTAGCAAAGTCTTTAGAAACAACAGCGGAGAGGTTGTCGACTTGAAGCGACGCTTACGTATCCGCGCATAAAGCGTTCAACAAAATAGTGTATCGTATGAGCGCAAAACGTACATAATGCTTGGTTCTAGGCGTTTATACGAGGCCGTCTGACAACCTTCGACTACCATTAGGTTAATGTTAATATCTTGACTAAGGTCATGTCTCAGTTTTTCCGTACTTTTTTAAGGCTATTAATATGGCTGTATTTTTTTCAGAACTCGCACGCACACGCAGAAGTCACGCACACGTGACTGCACCACAGCACGACGTCAATGCAGTTATATTCTACACGCATGTCTCAATCACTTGTTTGCGATGATTAGTCGACGATGCAAGTTTAGCATACGTCTATGGCAGTAACGTTTTATAACAAGCGACAGCGTCACAGTCACAGGTACTAATTAGGTTAAGGCAATGTGATTTCTCTACTTCTGCGCTTATTTAAGTCGGGTAACGCTATCGCTCGAACAAATTTGAAGGCCAATCTTCGATGCTTTTCGTCACCCCAGACGGCCACGCGAACTCTACCCGTCTAGCTGGGACACTAGCGTACGTGCCACCACGTAGCAAAGGCTCTTGGCAGGATAGTGAAATTCGCTCATATTAATGTTCGACCTTTACTGTCTACGAATAAGCGTGATCCATAACCAGGGGGTGTGGCAAACCTCTGATATCGATAGAATTATAATGGCTTTCGCGTACCGCCCAACAGGCGCCCAGTTAATATTGTTTGAGAAGAATGTGTGTGTATGTGATGGAGCAGGAGACATCAAAGTATAGCTATCGTTGCGAATACGGACCGTCAATGGACCACTTAAATGACTGAAGTTTAGTGGACAGTGGAGTATGGTGAACTACTTCATTCCACAGACGTTATTGGTCACGCTCGCTAGTGATATTAAGCTAGCCATAGAGTCAAGCATTTTCCTTTGATTCTGACTGCGATCCCAGCTTCAAGCCGACACAGCATGGCCTCCTGTTAGCGAGTTAGAAAAACGATGCGTTCAATCATATTATGTCATAGAATTACTCATAGATGCACGAGTCGTGAATCGATAAAATGGTAGGTCCGAAACCCGTCAGAGGTAGATCAAGCAGGCGAGCTCTATATTGATTGGCAAGACGGCAAATTTAAATGTTCGAATTCCGGCGGCGAACAAGAGTAACATTGTGGTGAAGTCACCGTCTCGATCTGAGTCGCAAGGCTGCTTTTAATACATATGAATAGACTGTGTAGTTGTATGGAAGCTGATGATAAAAGAAAGTGCCTGCTGGAGTTCAGTTTTCAAAACTGTTTGATAAAAAAAAATCTCATGATACGTAGCAGCTGGCTCGTTGGGCGGCAGCAGTTGATGGCAGCAAGACAGCTTATCAGAGCAACTCCTTGTTCAAAACTGTTGGCTACGAATATGAGCAACGCAGGCACGCATTCAAGCTTCTAGAATATCCATATAATCTCGATATATGGTGGTGGGTGAGTCTGACTACACGCTTAAAGACAGCGGCACCCATCTGTATATGTGCTTTACGTGCAAAGCAGGCAGTAGTGTTCTGCTGTAGCACACCACCGTCCAGCTCAAACGAATCCCGCCAAACCGTAACAGTCGAGTCGACCTTTAAAATGCTCCTACGTCCATTCTGGCGAGGCGTTGTGGTGTTGACCAATCGCAGTATTCGTGTTACCTCTCTTTCTCATATGGCTGTTATGGAAGAGGCATATGAATGGCGTACGAATATTAGATGTTCATTGAGTTGTCACGTCTTCTCTTCGCCACTACACTTGCGGTCGACATTACATATGCCATATTGTGCTGTTATATTTTCGTACTTATATTTTCGCGCGAGCTGGCAGAGTTTATGTTCTCACAGCGGTTTTATTCTATGATAACCGAAGCTAAATTATGCGTAGGGGCTACGCGAACGAAGCAAACATCACCTAAATGGCCTACACGCTCAGACACAGCCACCCAGAGTCGACTGTTGTCTATATCCATAGTGTTATCAGTGACCAAGAAACAACGCATTCGCAGCAAGGTGTGCGGCCACCACTGGCTCTTTGCGTCATCAAGCAAATATTATTCGAACCTCTGTTGTAGTCTGGCATGCATGCCTACTTCTAATGCAAAACTATAACCACGACCATGAAATATCACAGTTGAATCACAGCGCACTACACCACCCAGCGTAGTTTTACATACGAAGGCGTATGCCTATAATAAATACCCAATCCACGATTTCCTCAGCTGCCGCATCTGTGTGGACTGCGCGTACTTCGCCAACGAGAATCGCTGGCCACATATCCCCCTACGCCACCGTCGTTGTCGACTGACAGCAATGGAGGATTCAGCAATCCAGTGCAGTTTAGCTAGATACGCGGTTTCGTAACTGAACTCGTGCGACCATGCGTGGCGAGCCAATTCTACCCGGGCTAAAGAAGGGACGGGTCTGCAGGTCGGAGCCCACATGGTAGTATGAGATCCACAGAACGTGGGGAATGGGCAAGGTTGTTGGCCGGATACTCTGAATCTGAGACTATTCGAGCATCATCTCACAGAGCTGTTTAACGCAGGTCTGCCGCAGGCGGTGGTAAGCACCCGGTGTAGCCACATGGCATATGGCCAGTGTCGATGCTACGGCCGCTACTGTCACCGTTCTCATCAAACAGCGTTGCTCTGCCTGATGATTTGTCAAGCAACACATACTTCTATAAGGATTTGTCGAGACCTTTGCCTTATAATAGTCGAAGTGTTGTAGTGGTTAAGTGCAAAAACAGCCGTCCGTGCGCAATGTGTCGCAGTTACATGATACTGCGGCACAAACCTAGAGCCGTAAGAAATGCAGTAGATTGTAAGTGGAAAAAAGATGCAAGCTTTCTTTTAGGTGCTATATTCTCCTTTCCTTAGAAGAAAATTGAATTTCTAATGCAAATGGCACCATAGCGTAAGGTCTTTACCTTTTCTGTGATGATCCGGTCAACGCATCTCTGGCCAGTCAGAGGCAAAGAGCAGTTTTTAACCACCTTAGCACTGCCGTCTTTAGCGTTATGCTCCATCGTCACGACGACGCGGGTGCCTGCGGCGCTAGACGCTACCAAATCCATAGCACCGCCCATTCCGGTTATTTTTTGGCCCTGCGAATGCCCATTAAATGCGATACGTTACTGAGAAACATTATAAATAAACAGTCGCTTCTATTCATGACGAGTGATTGTCAATTCTGATCGAAGCGCTCGCACTCGTAGAATTTACGTAAACTCATAATTTACTCTTGCCAGTTATTTGTGTATTCAAATTCTTCACTAAACCTTTTAGCGCAATTTTGTTCAAAAAAAACCGCAATATTTTAGGTACGTTCCTATGAAATGTACATCTAATTTGATAGACTTACATATATTTAGCTATAATTTAGATCTACGCGTGCGCATCCTAACGAAGCTAGGCCAGTTGATTCAGTTGGACTCAACGCCAAATCTAACTTGATAAACCCTTCTCAATCAGGTTATCTTTATCGTTCTGACACAATGCGCACTGCTCAATTATTATTTATTAGCTCTATTATTTGAGCATTAGCAGGGCGGTCTACTCTCGTGAAATTGTTATATCCCATATAAGATAGCACTTTCCTGTGTGGCAATCATATGACCTTTGCTTCGGACCAGAATATTGCATAGTGTCCACTGAGCTCATTCACAAGGATTCTGTAATACGACACATTTAACAATTCGTGCGGTGCCGACCACAATTGGTCGCGGTGGAAGTGAGAACTGAAGATTCTATGAATACCACGACACTGACGACGCGTTAAACACGCGATAGAGAGGCATGGCGAAACTTCTGTGCGTGAGGGCACATGCAGAAATACGTATATATCCGTATGCGTGAGCATGCGGTTGTATGGTTGCCGTTATCCGCAATTTTCCGTAAGTTGGTTATGAAGTCCGATTTGTACCGCTATTGCTAATAGATTGTGTTTATACTTGGGGGCATTTGATAAAGCTATTTTCAACTCCAGCACAAGAGCACAACTAATGCGTAACATAAAGTAAATTATTAATAATATTTCTTACCGGAACAATCCAGTTGGCAATATCGCCATTCTCCGAAACTTGCATTCCTCCAAGCATCGTCAGATTTAGATGACCTCTGCAATTGCAACAGTGCCCAGTGAAGCAGTCGCTTTGGTTGCAGGGACGCTTCGACTTCCGTAAAACTTCATCTTTGTCGAATTGGCAAAGCATATATATATATATATATATATATATA
>MNPL01022111.1:28578-47082 GCA_002081605.1 Tropilaelaps mercedesae
GGGGTTGTCTGTCTTAGATTTGAAAGGCAAGTGAACGAAATGCAAACAACGAAACCTGCAGACACGTTTACGAGGTGCAACAACGTTTCATGACAGGTACGATTATATGCAAGGACACAAATTTAAGGAAAAACGAGACGCATTGTGAGATGCGGTTGCTTCGGAGATCATGGTAACGACGTTTAGTTTTTTAAAACTATGCTCAAACTTCGAGGATAGCTCCAGTTCTATGGATACCTTAGCTATCACGATAGGGTATATATGGATATACCATATTTTTTGGTCATGGCATTCTTGAATGTTTCCCAGAAATATAAGAAGTTTGTCTGCAGTCGCCGGTCCATATTTCAATCAAGCGTAGCGACCATAGTTTATCAGCTCCACAAAAATTTACTAAAGCCTATTCAATATTTCTAGTAAATACGTGTCTTAATGACGTGAAGAAGAGTTCTATGGGCGCAGAATCTGATCATTGAAAGCGACGTAATATATTACCACAGTGTTTTTCCTTACCCCCGAATTATGGCGAACGACTCGTCCGAGCTGATGTACGCCGCTCCTGGTATAGCGGTAACAGTCTCCTTACCAGCATTTATCAAATCTGGGTCCACCATGCTCTCATTATCCGGGTATGGACCCTGTAAAAAATAGCGATCATTACCATCAAGTGAGATTTTCGCCAGTCCCCATCATCATTTGCGTTATACGTTAGCCGTACGGCAACGATATAAATTATTTATTATTTGCATAGCGTCCTTACGAGCGGATGAACTATTAAAACTTCAACTCCCATATCGAATTCGTCATTAATAAACAGACATTTTAATCGTTTCGTGTGTTTCAACCTCGACAGTTTACGAACAGACCTACGAAGGAGAATACACAGGTGTACGAGTTCGATCCCCGTTGTTGTAGGTTTACGTTTATGGGGTCCGTCCTACGAAGCAATGCAACAAGCGGTACCTTGGATTTAAAATATTATTAACCTCGACAGCGTTTAGGAGCTTATAGGAGCCTCGGGCACTAGTTTACAGGTCATACTCAGAGGACTAATCAAAATAGCAAGTAGCTGCGTTAGATTATAAGTTAATAGTCGAATGGCGCTCGCTCCGTTTTTAAGCAGTAATACGCACCAAGCCCATGATCCCATTTTCGCCGTGTAGGCATATGTTGGCGCCATTCGGCAGGTGATTTGCCGCTAGAACGGGTATCCCGATACCGAGATTTACGAACATGCCATCCTTAAGTTCCTTTGCGGCTCGGAGAATGATCCGCTCGCGCGAGGAGAGTTTTCCTCCTGATCCACCTGGTGTGCTGGACTGCGCTTTTGACAGACGCAATTTCTGCGAAACCGGCAAACAGAATTGTTTAGAATCGCTTAGGGCAAAGCTTGACCTGTGGAGCTTGACAATCTGTTGAAGTGAAGTTTGCAGGGGATCCGCTGAGGTCACCTTTTTTCTACAACGTATTGTGATACTTGTTACGGTTCCACGTGATGAAACCGCATTGGACCACCCGCAGTTTTTCCATTGAGATTTGCATTTTGTGTGGCGAAAATCCATATCCTATCCTGAACACACATACACACATTCACATAAAACTGCAAACGTAACATACCATTTTCATGAGAAACGTAAATGGATAATTGCTGTTTCTAGGACGGATAACTAATATCTTGGTAATAAAATCACCAAAACAAAGTTAAGTTATAATGCTTTAGCTATACTTGCTGGAACAAGTTAATATACGAGCTAAATTATGCATCAATACAAGCTACATACATCACACGGATAAAGTAATTATTTCAGATCACTTAAATACTGGTACCTCAATTTTTCGTAAGAAGTGCTGTGGCTTGTATATACGGTTGACATAAATTGAGGAAAGGTGGACGTGTTCTCCCTCTAGCTTTCCCGGTTCTACGATGTCCTCCACCTGCCGAATGATGTACATTTGTTGCTATTTCTGACTAACACCAATATTAGTAAATTGTTTCTGTTCGTCCTTCTCGGATAGGTTTATTAGTTGGTTTATTCCACACCCACTAAGTAACTTAAACAGGTGATTTATATATAAGAAACACGAAAATATATATAACGGTTTCAAAAACCATCAATTTATCAATTTACACTAGGCTGTAATAGTGGTAATTTAAGTAGGTTGATATTATAACCTACATATAGCAAATGCATTCTATAAAAAACACTTGGTGAGTATATTCACAAAACAAGCTCAGTTTGATAAATCGATATTATGAGTAAGCCTGTTATTTCGAGTTGAGGTATTTTCCCACAACAGCTTCAAATTCTTCGCACAGCGTCACGTCGAACGCTAGACGATATCCAATGCAAACGATTAATATTGCTTAATTAATATCAACAGAGCTATTTTACGTAAAAGACAAGCATGCAATATTAAATCGGGTTTCTGTGCTTGCGCCTGGTTCATGCAACCTGCCAAGACCACACGAATCGCTATCTGGAAGATTCACAAAACGCACCTCAACGACGACATTCTTGGCAGCCTTTGCGATTATTTGGTTATAGTTGTTGGCCGTTCTCCGAAACACTACGTTCCCCTTAGTATCTGCTTTGTAAGCTCGGACCAACGCGAAGTCAGCATGAATTGCCGTTTCCAGCACATAGCCTCGGCCATTGAAATCGCGCGACTAGAATTTCGTAGAAAAATAAAATTTACGCAACGTATAGTTTCATCTTCATGAAGACGAAGAAGAGATGTCTATAGCAATCGACAAATACTCTTTTTACCAGCCAACTTAGTGTTTCATGAAGAGAGTGTAGTGATATTACTACGATTGCTACTAATTTATTGAAAAGTGACTCCCTAAATATATGCATCAAAAAGCATTGTATTCACTGCCAGTAGCTGGTAATCATGGAAATACACGACAAAAACTAAAAACTATTTTCCTAGCTTATTTAGTACAATTAACTGGAAAGAGACGCACGGTACCTCTTTGGGTGGACTGGTCATTACGACGGTCTTGCCACCATCCTTATACGTCATCGGCATACCCCCTTCGTGAACCATCGTTTTATAGCCCGTTGGTGTATAAAAGGCGGGAATTCCTGCTCCAGCAGCTCGGATTCGTTCAGCTAGCGTGCCCTATAGGAAAATTTATCGTCTTACCTTTTAAATCCTGTCTTTTGATTTTTTTGTGAATGTATCAGTGTACATAGTATGATAAGTTACCAGCATTTAGATAGTGTAACGATCCGTTAAAGTTTGGTGTAAAAGGACATTATCGCTTAATCCATCCGTTTATTATGCATTTACATTTTCTGTCTCTCTCATGACGTGATAAAATTATCCGGGTATAAGTGATTTACAATCGAATTACTGCTTATCTTTGCAACTGAATCCTGGTCAGCTGGAGTGACAGACGAATGCGTTGCCACTATAAAACTCACAGGTCACATTCACCAGGCCTATTTTCCACATCAGACCATGTGAGGACGAAGAAAAAAATTGTTTTCACTTTCTTACCTCTAACTATGAATCGTGTGAACTGGATAGAGTCGCAACATTTACCTGTGGCACCAGCTCAACTTCAAGCTGCCCGTTGAGTAACTTATCCAAAATTACATTATTTTCACCAATATACGAAGTAACGAGCCTTTTCACTACACCGGCCTTCACCAATTGTCCCACTCCGGCGTCATCCGTTCCCCCGGTGCACGATACAACGGTAAGATCTCGTACCCGCATCGAGGCCAAGTGATTCAGGAGGTTTTCGGGACTGCCGCAAATACCGAACCCTGTAACATTTATATAGGGCATTGATTGAACATATCATTCCTAATACGGATGAAATGTAGCTAGAAACTTTTTAAGATAAAAGCTTAAACAAGCTGCACTGTCTTAAGCTTCGTCAATGTATTGGATTTAAAATGCTTGTGAGGCTTTATTGCAACTGTAAAGGATGACATTATAATATCGGCCATCATAAAACCAAGAAATATCGAAGCAAAGAAGGCAACGGTTTTGGAGTAGGACCAGGGCGCCCTCGGAATTCAGGGGTTGGACGCTACGTTTTTTTAATGAGTCGAGATGCCAAGGCAACGCAGAAATAAAACTAGTCCAGCGGTATTTGAGGTTCCGTACTTCCCGTGGAACACTATACAACAGGCATGTATTTGTGAATTTTTCAATGAGACAAAGCTTCGCTCAACCTCCAACAACCTTCGCAAAAAAATAAAGGTAAGACACGACGTATAATGTATAGCTCGGTGTATTCTACGTTTGTACTACAACTGAATCGTAGTAAAATGATGACTACACCAGCATTGCCAGCATCAATAGCAACAACGGGTCTGTTATTGTGAACTCACGGTAAATGTTTAGCGCGACACGCGCGAAAACACCTCTAAAACGCCCAAAACGATATTTCTTTGGCAAAAGGATATTACCTAGTTAATCTCCGCAACAAACGCTCTTCCTTTTGTAGGTACTCGTAAAACATCGCAGCTAAACTACGTAAACCGGGTAAGTGGATGAATTGAATGGCTCTTGCTTCCTCGCTAAGCAACGATCCGAGGAATAGTGCCGATTGGTCTTGTTTTTCGCGATGTTAGACCCGCTCTGTAGATGTTCGCCATTACGATGTGGATGCCAACCGGGCCATGACGTTGGCGCTCTTCAGCAGAGTGACAAAGCCTGTTAACATTTTCGGTGGCACTTCCTCGGCTGTCTATGGCGTCGTACGGAATTGATGACAACGAGGATTTCATAAGACAGAAGGTAGAGTCCATACACGGCCCTTCGGCAACCGACCCTTGCGACAACTAGCAACACCTGTCGTCTAAAGACAATGAGGGTAATGCTGCATAAATGGCGCCGGCATCTTTCGGGTATATTAGCCGTAGTCAGACCTAACAATGCTTCTGAGCAGTACGGTTCTGCGTGGCGCATCGTTAACGTAGCTACCGTACGAATCATAATGAGATTTATTGTTTTAGGCTTCGAGGGGAGAGAGAATGCACAGATCCAAACGAGACACGTATGTTGAGAAGCTATAACAACTAGTTGAAGTACAGAATTTCTATTTTAAAACAAACCCTATTTTAAAATAAAGAAAATTACATTCATATTTAGCGCGCCGCATTATGTTTGAACTGGCACAGAGCCAAAGGAAGGAAAAGATATGCTAGCTTCATTCATCGTGACTCGCAAATTATTTCGTTTTTGCATGTTATCCGGCTACAGTGGGTTGGCTGTCTATCCAGGCATTTAAGGGATACTGATTCGAACAACAACTCGAGTAAGCGGCATGAATTCGAAATTTCCAATCTTAAATAAGACACGTTCGAAATGTACAGAGAAATGTCTAGAGATACGTTGTTTCCAATTTATCTGGGTCCAGTGCTGCAAATTGTGGAGGGTCTCTGAAAGCGACTCCGTATCGAGGGCAAACAAACTGGATCAAGCTGGCTCTTATAACGAGATGTGTGGCACCGTCGCCTAGAACATATCACTTCAACGTAAGGAGGAAACGTGGCGAGTTGAGCTACAATAATGAAACCTTTACAATGAGGTAACACAGAGCCGCGTCCGATGGGGTTTAGAGAAAAACATAAGGTGCTAAGAGCGAATTAATCAGTTCAATTTTACTCAAAACATTTACCTAAGCCAGTGTAGGTTTGTACATATATTCAGCTTTATTTCGTCAATTATTCGCATAATATATGCAATGTAATAGAGAATGCCAATGTCAGCATGTGTTTCCAGGTGACTTGGGCAAAGCTGCAAGATTCTATAGACGGAAATCTGGTTGTCTCGTGGTGCTACCCGAATAGAGCTAATTTCAGCGACACCACTATAATTAAGACCGTCAGGGTAACAATATTTCACTTAAGCAGCTATTGTATTGAAATCTGTACGAGAAACATTGTGGTGTAACGACTATATTCTGAATACCACATAAAGAGCGCGCAGACACTATTGCCTTTGGAGAATTTAGTTGGTCGTGATATTACGAAATAGAATGAATGGCTTTGTCTAAGAGGATGTCTTGAGTTTCAGTCAGCGTTGAATGCCTTACCTCCGACCATAATGGTCTGTCCATCTTTGATACCAGTGAGAGCTTCTTGGACATTTGGATAAATTCCGAAACGCTTAGACGTATCGAGGGCGGTGCTTAGCTGCAATGACAATAGGATAATGAGCAGTTAGCGGTGTTTATGATGAATTACACTTACACTGGGAAGTGTACGAAATTATTGGTAATACGGAGAGTAAGCCACGTGGAAATCGTTTAGTAACGGGATAGCTTTGATAAATTCCAGAAGTCAGATTCTAACCGAGTGTGCAGTCACGTCTAGGCCCGAACATCTTCGAGAAATCGTGCTACAGATTGACACAATTTCGTCTGCCATTGGCGAATAATTAAAAAAGTCTGGTCGCTCAAGGATGGGTCAGTTTTGTTGGATCAATCTAATGGAAAATAACATAGCACTGGACCTGTCGGTTAATAGGCAGCCAATGGTGGTATTGAACACCTATCAATGCAAGATAGACGTTTCACTCAGAATGCTTAAATAGCAGGCACACAGGCAAGAGACGAACGGACTGCACGGAAAAGTATGGAAGCTTATGCAAAAGTTCACATCTTAACTTTAACTATATAGTACGATTGTGACAGTGAATATTACAACACCAGCGCTAACTAGGCATTCTACCAAACCACGTGATGGTTATTTTACCAATCACTACTTTCCAAATCTCCACTAATACAATATACTTAAGTTAGATGCCTTCTCAGCCTTCCTAGACGACCATCGTGAAGCTTAATTCATGTCGCACACCAGAATATATCTCATCCCACCACTTGTACTTCCTAGTCGTACTAACTTCAAAGTGCGACGCAAAAACGTAGGAAACAAATAAACGTCTGTATTTCATAAGAACCTACCCGACAGAAAGAAGCCACCCTAAGACCGGCCGCTTTTTTTCCGAATAGAGTCGACAGCTTTCCACACAGTGAAGTCATCTTTCTGTACGGATCCCTGACTCCTCAGCACTCGAGGTTTTAGTTTATCGGCGTTTTTCACAGCACAAAGTCTCTACCACAATTCTCTTTTGCTGTCTTTTTCTTATCCCGTGAACGAAACACAGTTGCTTGTTGATTCCGCGCTAATAGTGACAAAAGCGTAGTAAGCGTTCACCAGCTGGTCGTCCTCGCACTGCTTGTCACACAGCGAAAACATCGACGAGTGCAGACCAATGACAAACAACTGTAACGATCGACGGCCCCAGAAAAAAGGATGCCTTTTACCAACGTCATTGCGTCAGAACGCAGTAAACTCGCCAACGGGTGCCGTCTAATGCGCTTCCACGCACGGCAGTCCGGGTGACTATGGCGCAACAGACATCTATGCTATCATTGATTTGTCTGGTGAAGGTGCCGTATTTTCACTAGTGCTTAGACCAACTTTCGTAGCATACACGCTGCTTGCGAAGCGAGATCTTGTACTATCATGATATTGCGATTAGCAATTATCCAGCATTGCTATTTTACATTGTGTCGTTGTCACCATGGCGTATTCAGTGAGTGTATGCATACCGGTAAGTGAGAGAGTGTCTAGCCACCCAATAAAGGCCCCTTCACAGTCGTTTTTACACCCGAGATGGAAAACGGCGAGAGCATACACGCAAACCTCGATACGCGTTCAACGTCAAATGATTGCTGCATGGCTCAACGCAGTGTTCCTTCGACGCAAGGCGTAGGTAACTTTTCAGCCTTGTCGCATTCTGTCGAGTGTCGAGGAGCCATCGCCATCCTTGACCACCGAACGACAGGCACTTAAAAAGGCGACACAAGTGCTATTCTACTTTATTAGGACTGATCCTCAAACAATTCACGTTGACGGTATCGCATTGCATCTACATTACCTCGTAAGATGGACTGCATAAATAAATACACAACAGAGGTGCCGATCTCTGTTGTGTATTTAGCTCTAGCTTGAAGGTATCTACTGGCCGTCCGAATCTCACTCAGGCTCTCTGCACGGTTAACTTTTCGCATACTTACAGAGGTACAGAGGGTAATGAGTTTAACCGCTCGCTTAGGCATTTTCACTCCTGGTCCGTACTACCACCGTGTACAGGTAGATTACAAATGACGACGTTTATATTGTACGTTATGCAATACATTGTTTCAAATAAACGTTTATTAGATGTTTAAGCGTTACGGACTTGTCTTTATGAGCAGTAAATTTAAACTTTTGGCTTATTTTTGTTATGTGTTTATGCTGAGCCGACAGGAGGAGATAGGCAATAATGTTAAGGATGCTTATTAAACATTGTTTCAATGTAATA
Organism: Tropilaelaps mercedesae; assembly: GCA_002081605.1. Lineage (NCBI taxonomy): Eukaryota > Metazoa > Arthropoda > Arachnida > Mesostigmata > Laelapidae > Tropilaelaps > Tropilaelaps mercedesae. The sequence continues at coordinate 36,916 of MNPL01022111.1, forward strand.
GAATTCGATGCAGGGCTCAGAGGTGATCCTTGCGCTGTCTGGGCTGTTCTTCTCCTAGCGACAAAACTAAATTTTCCCTACATAATCGTAACGCAACTAGATTGAGGGGAAGCCGTTTGGCAACTTTTGGCCCAGTAAGCATTCAGCCAGCTTTTCATTCTGACAGACAACCTTTTTCTATTACTAGCCTGTCAAAAAAGTGGAATAATAAAAATAGAGATTAATAATAATAATAATAATAATAATAATAATAATAATAATAATAATAATAATAATAATATCAACCCGATGTCGATTGGCAATACACAAAGTACATTTATTCAACTGGCTAGAAATGGTCAGAAGCATGTGTCGAACCGATAGCCGCACATATCGGAGAGATCTGATATTTATTGCAAATAAAGGAAATCTATAGGAAAAAGATGGTTTGCGCCAATTCATAACGGCATTCAGGACAACATGGGGATGCCAATTATTCAGTTAAAACTGCCGACTATAATTATCCCAACTATTAGGCAACGTTTTTAGCAGCGCTTGCCCAAGCGAGACTGTTGGTGTGTTGGTTTAAACAGTAACCCAAACACCCATAAAATGAACTCTTTTCGTTATTCTAGCCTCTGCATATACTGTTGAGGGGTTTAGTATCCGCGAGAGTGCGTATATCACAAACAACACGTGAATCCATTGTACACATGAGTATTTGCCGGTGTTAATAATGACCGTCACGCACATACGAGTAGAATAGGTAATACGGCTAGCTGTACAATGACCCTCTCTTATACCAAGTTGCGATAAAGTCCTGCTTTACGCAAATAATTGAACCAGCAAGCACACAGTAGGAGCTAAGAAAGAGGGTTGCGCCTTCGGTGGAAAAAAGATTCTTGTGTAACATTGTCTCAACGTTTGCTCATCATTGCAACCCAACAAGGTCACATAGGCCATGGCAAAGCCGCGGCCTAAGGTACGATGGCCCCCCAGCCACTATGTACGTTCACCAAACGAGTTTGCCGGTTGGCGTTACCAACAAGATCAGCCGATATAATTCTAAACGGCGCTAACTTTGTCAGCGGTCAGCATGGCTCAGCGCAGCAACGAGCAGAACGTGGCCTCGCCTATTTTGGCTTACCGAATAGATGCATGACAGTGTCACGCCTTTGGAAATATTTCGTCTGGCCGGAGGCGCACATGAAAATATCCTCCCACTCATTACCACCGCTCTTGACCGCTTAGCCAACAGAGATCCCCAACAAATCAAACGGCGAGTGACACAAGCGTACAGTTGCGGAGAATACAACAGGTGATAAAACTCAAACAAGCTTCGTACCAGCCGGCTGTCTGTTCACTCGAGCCGCAATGCGCTGCGAACGGGGAACTTCGCCGAACTAGCACCCGGTAGCAGAAGATTTTCTGTCCGAAAGAAAGAATACGCATTTACGGGTATGAAGAGATAGTTCAGCCGACAAAGAAAGAGTGAGGTAGTGACGCGCCGTTAAAGCGACCGCCGGTGACTGGACGATCGTTGAGCACATTTGCTAGGGTAACTATCCTATGAACGCTTATTTTCTTAGTGTTGCGACGGGAAAACTACGACCGCCGTAACAATACGCCGCAAAAGACTTGGAACGCAGTGGCGGATTAGCCTTTACTACGTACGCGTCATGGCAGCGCTACGGATTCGGCGTACCAGCAAAGTGACATATTTCGTCGCACAGCCGTGAAGATGTCACTTGCTTGGCCACCCTTCCTAAGCGAAGAGAGGGAAGCAATTCTCTATAAGAGAAACCCAAACTTCGTCACGCGTCGTCTCGCCACAAAGTTCGTTACCATCACTAGCGCGCGACAAGTCGCTGGACCCTCGGACGGCATTAATACCTCATCAGTGCCTCACCAAAACACTCCAGCGCGATCCGAGTCGGGGTCTCAGAAGGCCCACCAAGACGGACTTAGTTCACAACTGTGCCAGATCCCGTAAGCCATCTCGGCCGACAGGCAGCCGACGCAAGCCGTGTTCAGACGCGCTGCTGGGCTGTCTTCGGTGAGGTCTCCTAAATCTGGCAACTAGACCAAGCGGAGTAAAATGCTTATCTATCTTCTGTGTCTCGTGTGCTTGGCGTCAGGTCAGGCAAAGGCCCGCTACGACTGGCGCCTCAGTAAGGAGTGCGCTCCGACCAACGGAGCGCTGCACGACTTTAAGATTCGCAACGTGACGGAGGACAGCGAGATCGACTTCCGTATCCTGACGAGCGGCAAACTTACGCTGCTCGTCAACGTGGCCACTTACTGTGAGTACACATCGCAGTATCTCGAGCTTAACGAGCTGCAGGCGAAATACGGGCCGAGCGGTTTTCAGATCGTGGCCTTCCCGTGTAACCAGTTCAACAAAGAGGAGCCGGGTGTGAAGGGCGAGATCGTCAACGGGGTGACACACGTGCGGCCGGGTAAAGGATATGTCCCGAACTTCCCAATCACGCGAAAGGTCGATGTGAATGGCAAGGACCAGCATTCCATCTACACGTTTCTGAAGGCTGCCTGTCCGGTGTCTCCGCAATCGCTGTTCGCCAAACGCGAGCAGCTCAACTACGACCATCTGCATGTCAACGACATTCGATGGAACTTCGAAAAGTTCTTGGTGTCTCCGTCCGGAGCGCCGCTCCGTCGGTACCATTCGTCTATCAAGCCGAACCAGCTCGAGGGTGACATCGAGCAATTTCTGCTGTTCAGCAACTTCAAGTAAGTCACCGGTAAACGACGAACCGCTCGTCGACGCACGCCTTCCCGGGGTTAGGATGTCCTGGTGTCTGCAAAGCTACTGCAAGTTGCGGCCGGTGTTGGTGAGCACAATGTATTTACCCGAACTACGTATATACAGATGGTACGGCGTACGCCGATTGATGGCCATTCGCCAATGGGGTTTATATATGCAAATGGGTGCTGATACCCACTCGAGAGAATTGGCGATATCAGAGCCTAGCCACTGCGTTCTTGTGACGCTTTGATGAGGTTACTCCGAAATTCCAGTTTCCGCCAATTAAGTGGTGGGCTGTAAAATGCGGCGGTGAAATGGGGAAAGCCAACTTTTTGGCTGCGAATTCCATCATGATGGTGCCCATTTTCTTGCGTGCGTTGAGTCCGTGTAACACATCCTGAATACGGTTGGAATACTACCGAATGGAAACTAATTTCACAGTAAGAGCGCAGCTGTTACGCCAGATACCGAAAATACGCTATTTTGTATAAGGGGTATCATTGGCTACGTATGACCTAATCAGATCTGAATTAATGCGTCTGCTATGTACCAACCAGCATGCTGTTCGAGGGGGCGTCACTCGGTTATCAGATGATAATAAACGGGACACGTATACATATAATCTGACGTATGAATAAAAATTATCCAGTGTTTTGGGAGGTGGTACGGCTGATTCCTCACGTAACGCAATCTCAGCGATAAATAGCTATGAGAAAAGATGTTTAGGCTAATGCAATGGTACCACAATGTGCGTGTCGCGGGCTGATTACGAGATTGCCTACGTAACCTATATCGATAGGGGCTTAGGGCGGTTCAACTCAACGATTGTTTGGTTCACCTCTACCAAGCGGCTTTTTCTCAAAAAGTGTTACTGTATTTTTTTAGCAAGGAATCATTTCCCAATTTAACATATTCTTGGTCTTGCAATCTCTTGTCATTCCTTCAATACGTTGCAACATCTACAGACTGTCACTGCCCCATAATGGAGTTTGATCTCGAGAGTGGTATGTCATCAAACCACGCTTCGTTGAAGTTGCGATCTCGCTATAATAATCAATAATTAGACATACGAACAGAAATGCATGCTTATATATAATTAAAATAATCAGCAGTCAGGCAGGCTGCGAGAGCCATGGAAAATTTTTTATAGCAAGCTATGGCACTCTTACTAACGTCAGCAGAGACTCTCTGTTAGAATTTGTCTTCTATATTCTAATAAAGTGTACATGATTACTTCCAGTAGCTGGCCTTGGAGCTCTCGCTATGACGTGACCTACGGGCGATAAAACCAGAATACGTCTACCTACAATTCATCGATATCGCTGCAAATTGACTATATAGCAGAGAAACTAATGACGAACAATTTCCTTTACTAGATTTGCGCAGGTGCCTTTATAAATGTATAGCGATAAATTACGTAGACAATTCTAATAAAGTGCACTCATCGATACATTCGCAGTATGTGATTTCACTCCAATTTTTAGACTGTTATCGTCGATGTTCAAGTTCAGTCTAACCTTAGCGATGCAACCGAAGGTCGTAGGCATTGCTGTGGACGCAGCGGGCGTAACCTATCACCGCATTATGAATCTCTTCATCGATTTAGAAACCTTATTACGTCCTGAGCTCATAAACGGACGCGCGTCAGTTAATTTTATAGTTCTAAAGCGAGCATATTTACCTTCAGTCCCTAGTTTCTATTCGTTTTTTTTCATTCATTCGAAGCGCATTCTGAGTTGGATTTAGGCACCTGAGATCAAAATCGCTCCAGCAAACCATCAATGAACGACGGATGATCGTGGACAAAAATCCACCATTTCGTGCGCGGCTTTTGCATAAAACAACAGCGCTCATGGAGACTTAATAGAGAGATAAAAGACAGATTTCCGGGCGACTCAATGAAGGAGCTGAGCGCAATGAAGGAAATATACTTTCATTATTGACTGATGACGGAATATGCGCAATTCGTTGACTAATGTGTATGATTCCGAAAATGCAGCACTTTTTCATTTATACGTTTATAGCTAAGATTTTTCACATATTGTTGTTCAAAATATACGAGGGATTTGGTGGGCATATAATTGATGTAGGTCACACTTATATTTTTGTTTTTAAGTCAATATCGAAAGTAACATAGAAACTAAACATGAAAGAGCTACTTAATTTTATTGTGATCTTGATGTGAGCCTCATACAACGGGGAGTGTATGCAACAAAATCCACTAGAGACCACCACTTTTTACTAAAAAGATACCCCTTATATCTTTACGCAGAAAACAAGATAACGCTTTTTTGGGTGGAGTTGATGCAAAAAATTCACTAAAAACCACCAATTTTCACTAAAGACACACCCGTTGAATCTTTACGCAGGAAATAAGATGACACTTTTTTGGGTGCAGTTGAACTCTTCATTTATTTCGTTTTTTATCTATATTTATTTATATAATTCATTATTATACATGTATATATATAATTTTTGGGAAAAAACTGCATAAAGTATATGCAGATACACTTATTAAACGCCAAAAACAAATGGCACGCAATACTTTAGATTTTTCCTATTGGTTACAAAATTGAAATCTTACCAGTTTTTTGAGCTTATGCTTTGGGTATCACTGGAGATTAAAACCGCCTTTGCATTTTTCTAAATCCCCTTACAATCTTACCAGATTTCGACTACGCACATGTTTAGGTGACAAAAGCCAGTTATTCTGTTTATGCCTTGCGTAAGTCTGTTTCTGCGTCACGTAGCCGCTCCTTTATTAGTGCTTTCTCCAGCGCCACACATCACTTCTCCCGAAATACCAACAGCTATTTTTGAGAATACAGATTTTTTACCCTTGTCTAAACGAATTTTCCTCGCAGTTCTCTGTTAGATGTAAACTATAGCTGGAAACGACATTCTATTAAGTCGTTCGCTCATCAGTGTTGCACGCATTTCGGTAAATGTTAGCCTCGTAGTAATTGGCGCGCCTTTCCCTTGCTGAACTCAGCAAACCCCTAACCCTGGGATGGGGCTCAATTATAATTGAGGAAAACGAAGAGCATTAGCACTGAAAAAACTGCACGGTGTCAGCCAACGGAGATCTTTTCGGCGCAGCGTCGCACGAGCAGTAGCGCTCATCGACTCCTCCATGACTGCCTTGAGTGCCGACGTCTGTGTCTAGGCTGTTAAAGCGAGGCAAAACAAGTGAAGCCGAAAAAACAACAAACCCAATAATGAAAACGACGACGACAGAGATCTGTGCTCAATTAAACGGGAAAAGGGTGAAGGCAGAGAAAAGTTTTCTCATACGAGTGCAGTAGTAAGTTCTGCAACAAAAGCTGGAGGCATTCTAATCCAATGGTTGATTCGAATCAGCTAAGGAACGCGGCAAACAAACACTGATACGGATCTATGCCTTGAAAAGATAATTAGAAACCAGTAATTTTCAGAGGATTAAACGCGTAATGTACTAACTCCAGGGGCAACTACTCAAGCAAATCCTCGATAGAAAGCTGAATTCGAATTCAGCTGAATGAGCAGCTGATATTTATTATGCATAGAAGTATTAAATTGGAGGCAAAGTTACTTTGCGACAAGACAACAATGCTGGATACTGTATATAGCAAACTCTGCTGCTGGTGCACAGACCCATAGAATGTCTCACCATATGCTCTGAGGTTCAGCGTGGTCGGAATAGTCACTTCAAACTATTAACAAGTCCACCTTTAGAATATCCTTAACGAACATTATTACGATAAAAGAGTTTTCCATCATTAATGCAATGCACATTACTGTGCGAAATTTGTTTAATAAAGAGAATGAGAACACTATAGTTAATATTAGGCAAGCATTTCAAATCAGAAGCTTTTTCTGAGCGTATCACGGCAATGGTGGGCAGGAAAGCAGTTTCGCAAGGTACTTCTTGTCATTGGAGTTTATGTTGTATTGGACGTTCGCTTTGACAACAGCACCAGAAGCATCACGCATGTACCCTTACCTGCTTTAAGCCAATGGCAAATAGTGTGGTAGTGTTCATCGACCAGTTGGACTGCTCCTGCTATACATGAATCCTCATTATGCTTATGTACAGCTAGCATCATCATGGACGCATGCGTTTGAAACATATCAAAAATCTTACGGCTATGACGCACATCAATGGAATTCCCTCTAGCGTGATTGCATGAAAAAGATCATTCCGCTACATCTCACGATGTGTGATCCCAAGGTAATCTAAGCGTGTATCGATCTAGAAAGTGAACTCGTTGTTAAACTCTTAAGTGTACGGGTGAAATAAGCGTAGATCGTCTGCGCTCTAAACCCGATTACCGATCTTTATTATCGCAGTTGAACTTCTACGAAATCACCAAGTATAGAACGGCTACTACCTGATTTATCTGTGGGGCGTACTAAATAAGGGCGATAACAACAGTACTTACTACAATATCATCAATGGACGACTGGTTCATTTGTTGAGATACGGGAGGCATCCTCTAGGACTTTCTGGGTTCTGGTACCTATCACTCGCACAACGTTACCACCGTGACACGTTTTGACGAAGTGTTTGACCCCTGCGTAGCAAATCCTCCTTTTAAAAGGGCGGTCGTTCCTGATTTTCCCGGCGAACGCAGAGGAAAGGGGGCAGTCTAATACGGCGGTGAGCGTCTTCTTTGGACTATATTCTTTGGCCTTCATTTACCTAAATCGCTCTATTGGACAGACTTTTGTCTACGATTGGGCCATAGCACGTTGCTTCTCTTTATTTCCATAGTAAACGTGACGGCAATCAACCTCAGGTACGAACGGTGGAGATTACCCTTCCGCCCACCCGGTTATCGCCTCTTTGCGCCGCGGAAAAATAGCCGTTGGATCGACTTTCAGCGGCCCAACGAAAACGTCTTGCATCTCGAAGGCTACTTGCAGTGGATCAAATTGCTTGTTACGTAAGTCCTGTAGCGCAGATTTCATTCGGTACACGTCCTTATCTGTACTCAAATAGACATATGCAACACATATATATATGCAACCTTTGCAGTCAGTTTGTAACGGGTTCCCGCTGCTTCCAGCCGCGGCAGACCTTGGACACCCGACAGCTCAACCCTATCAACTAACCAAAAGATATATATGGCCTTTGATTCAAGCCAATGACCCTTAAAAAAACATAGTCTGCGCTTAACCGCAACGCTTCAGCGACGCGGCAAGTTGTAAAGGATATATATAGGATAACGTCTGCCTCTTTCCAGTTAGGTTCTGGACAGTAAGTCGATACCCTGTTGACAGCTTAATTCCATTCTGGCAAACCCGCCTTACTTTGTTAATGATACTTCAATAGACTGCTTAAATAGGCTATTGGAGATGCATAGCTCCTTAGTTCATTGGTGTTGTGAATTCACAGCTGGTAATTACCATATCACCTCTGGTCCCTTCGTATTTGCAGTCGCCATCGTCAGTGAGCGAAATCGAGCGAAGGAAGACTTTCTTATATTATTCTCAAATAGCGACTCTACCTTGAAAAATACGAAGCACCGACAAGGTCGCTTCCTCGAAGGCGGTCGTCCTACAATAATTACACTTACCTACCCCTGCTAAATAAACTATAACCTATCGAAGCCAGATTTGTTGGGTTTTGATTTTGCATGATTGTGTCAGTTTGAATAGTGCGTACTCCAAAAGGTAAACACCGAAAAAAATCATTGAAACCGAACAAATCAAGTGACACCTAATTACGTTTTCATGCCGCAAACGGTGGAAAGAAATATGAAGTGCGTTCGGTCCTCTATCATGCAGTTGATTAGATTAAGATTGCAGTATTTGTCCACTTATCGCTATCCTACTAACCGTCTTACGCAGTATTCAGTGTAATAAATCGATGTTTCTAGAAATACAGTCAGTTCTGTCACGCGGGTTACATAACTTCGGATGGTAAGCACGTTTACTACTAATCAACTTCATCTACAGAATTGACAGAAAAGCGTAAGGAACCAATGTATTGAGTTAACTCAACAACAAGCCCCATGCAATGAATTTGCCCGAGGTCTCGGCTTATGCTCAAAAACGTCGATAAAATATCCATTTTACTGATTTATTTCAGATAATTTATTTTAGAGCGTGCCTTATTGACATTATCTAACGGAATCTACCACATATCATTGTAAAAGAACAATTTTAACAAGTACAACTTCAATTATTGAACTGATTGAAATTAATCATGGATTCTGAGATATGGTCTGACAAATGTGTGCTTGATATCCAGAACTGTGGGTAGATCTCAGGAGAGACAGAACTACATTAAAAAAATACGAAATATAGGACGCGCCACAGTTTGTGATAGAATTATGTGCACGTGCTTTTCGAATTGAAATCCATCTGTTTGGTTGTGATTGAATCAGCGGCCCTTGAGTCCTTCTAGTGGTGCTTTGCATTTTTCTATCTTTAATATTATAGAATATAATTGCACCTGCTTGTACCAAATCCACTCAGTAGATTAGATAAAGCAATTAGTTTTTTTTTATTTTAAACAAAATACATGGAAGTTTCGGCAACGTTTCGGCAATATCAAAATTTGGCAACACCCGGATTGCACCAGCGTTATTCAAGGTGTGTGTGTGTAGGTGTGCTGAGATACGCCCGTATCGTTCGTTATTTATATTTGGCACAAACACGTACTCTTCCGCTTTAGCTTACTTGGACTGACGTCGCAGGGTTTCTTGATGTTTTGGATTGTCTTGAGTTTTATTTCACTCGATACGCACTGGAGACCGGGCCTAACACAACGTACATTGCCGCAAGTAATATTGTGATGAAGTCCGCATCCAGTTCGCTATTTCAAGAGGCTTTGTCATTATTTGCATAAAAAATAAAAACCTTCACCTTGATCTCACTACGCCAAACCACACTTCGAAACATCCATACCTTCAAAATCGTGGGAAGATATCGCTAGACTATGTCTCGCACTGTACCTCGAAACATGTACATCGGTGATTGCACGGCAATCATCAAACTGTCCTTCACAGCACACAAAGCTAGGATGTACTTTAACATACTCCATGGTTTTTCGAGAGTACCACACAGGTACCACAACGTAATGGGATTTCAAGCAATATAAGAGTGTCTAGATCATTTTTTGACCATTATTTCACGGGGAACTCACCCGCGAAAACCCCACTATCAATACCTTAAACAGTCTATACGATAGCAACAATTATCTAAAATTGTTTTCTATAAAACCAGATGCGCTCTCATCCCTGCATTAAAATTGTCTTTGTTTTCATTTTTATGCAACTGATATTTTATAAAAACGTAAAACGTACGTCTCGGCTGAGGCATTCGTCTCGCCCGATAAAAAAATCTCTCCCAAGACGATTTTTTGCGGGTGCCGAGTACTAACAACTTTGAACAGCTTTGATATTCTACATACAACCCAGAACGAAAATGAACCC
>MNPL01022114.1:1185-12398 GCA_002081605.1 Tropilaelaps mercedesae
TGACTGTGGTGATGCATCTAGGGACAGCAAAAAATCGTGCTTTTGCCTATATAGTTAAAAACATCTACACCATATACAACAAGCTAATCAAAACTTGTAAGGTGGTATTTAGACCCACAAAAGTTCCGGATGAATAAAAATAATGTAAAAAATATTAGGTCTCTGATTGCTTTTTAATAAAAAAAAGGCGATAGAAGTTGGAAAGCCTATAGAATTAAGTAAATTTTGAACTCCATTTTATGGAAAAAATTGCGTTAGTGGCCGCGGAAGATATTCTGTACATCACTTTAATTTGGGTGAAATCTTGCGACAGACTTACCCAGCACACGTGTGCGCCTTAACGAGAACAGTTTCTAAAAGTGCTCTACGGTATGAAACCGTCCGGTACGAGTTGCCAGATATGTATAGTCCGCTGTATGGAATCTATCTCTGCTGATGTCAGATTGATTGACATCGTGAAATGCTCCATTCCAAAAAATTTAACACTGAGTTTATATTAAATTCAAAATGCATATTTGAAGGCGTTTGTTCTTGCGCCAGACTGGCCAGGTATGTACAAACTGCGCTTTTTAGAGTAGACAGGCATTTTACACCTCTCGCCTCTATCTAGCTACAAGCAGCTAGCAAGCTCAATAATCACTTGAAACAAAAGGAAAAAGGCAATTCCCGAAGAAGCTTAATACTCAGCCTGGATGCTTCCAGTTATCGACCACATTAAATGGGGCATTTCGTCAACGAGCGTCGAACTACGCTGCGGGATTTCCGACGTCCAGACAACGTTACGAAGGGCAGTATTAATACGTGGTAAAAAGAATAGTTAATTAATTTTGTTCTCACTACGTTCAAGCTCGCGAGTGATTTACTTCATATCACGTTTTATTAGACTTCCGGTCACCACTCTGCAACCGGCGTTTTCATTCTCTAATAGCGCACTAATCGTACGATGTGTTAATAAATGACGTTTTCGATAAAACTACCTGTACGCCGAAACGAGCGAGCTTTTGAGTCGAGTGGAGGTAACCCATTTAAGACTTCAAGCCGTTTCCTTGTCAACGTCTTCAACGGAGCTTCAGTGGAACATACGTCACCTAATAGTTTTTGTTCGTATTAAATGCAGCACTGTGTGAATGGATTCACTCGAAACATACCAAGCTTCTTTGGTTTGGCAAACCAAGTCAGTCCAATCTGAGAAAAATACTCGACTTCAGTCTCAGTTTATAAACTCATACACAGAAAATTAGCGCATACAGCGCTGGCTTGGCTATCTTCCGCTTCTCCTAAGATGAGGTTTCCAAGCCCACTTAAAAATCTGAAAATCAGTTTTTGTACTTGTACCGACAATGGTGTAGCGTAATAACAAAAAATAGTACAATAATAGAGAAAATCTAAGAGAACGAGGAGACAACTTGTTCTTCAAGGCGTTCAAATTGTGAACATCATCCTGTTTTGTTTATCCCTTTTCGTATGTTTTGACGTCCAGCGGTTTGCGGTGTGATTATGTTTCGCTGTTCCGAACTTCCATAAACAGTGTACCAATCTACTGAAGCATCTGAGCCTTACATGCCTTCTTGGTCCGTGGAGACAGGCAGATCTAGAAGACAGAGCGCTCGTATGCTTACTAAACCTACCTCTGTTTTCCTATTGATTTGGATTCTCTCACGTGAGAAACCCAGCAGCAAATTTTGTTATCGCGTCATTTAGACGCCTTAAACGTTTGAATTTTCCCGCAAGTAATCGGCCACTAGTTTAGAAGAAAATATTCATACGCCTTGCTGTGTTATACATTATTTTCTGGAGTGATTGCTGTAACTGGATGAGAAAAGTAAATTCAGGATTGTGTTTTCAGAGCGATCATTCGTCGACGTCGCTGCAAGCTGTGGGAGTCAATTTATGCGGATCTTGTTATGCCGGCATAACAAAAATGTTATTCAGTTCAGCCTGCTTATATTGCCTTTTAAGTGGTAGATGGCGAGGCGTCGGTAGCCGCTTCCTTTCGTATTGATGCCGTGCCACGGTCAAAAAGCACGATGCGTCAGGTAACTGAATTTGCGACACTATTTTCCGCAAAGAGATTCAGTCGCCATACCCTGGCTACCGCCTATCGGTCATCTGCTGCATCATTGCTGCCTTGCTCAATCTTGTCCGTAGCCTAAGCAAAAGATTTACTGGAGGAGTAGAGAAGTCAATTAGACACTCTAGGGGGAATTAGCCGTCAAGTTGGACCCTTTTGTCCCTTGGCGTATAGTAACCATCATCATGTTTTGTTTAGGTCATGTGTAGAATCCAGATATGTATACTAGTAATAATAATCGTATACATCTTCGTTAACTGCTTGATAGAGTAAGCATACGTATCTGGGGTATCATGCATTGACTGGAAGACGTCAATGTGAATTTCTCGACTAACCGTGCTGGTACCGTGGTAGACAACCGCTTGATCGCTTTGCCACAATTTTTCACAAAAGCTTTAGGCACTATGTAATTGCAGTTCTGTTAGTACATCTCATGAGTTATCGAACGGAAAAATGCTAGCGCCCTCTAAAATTGATATATATATATATATACAAAAGTGGAATATTGGCCTCACACAAAATCACTATTTTACGAGTTTAATCAACACGTCAGCAATTGACAATGCCATCACATTGCAGTACATCACGCAAATAAACAAACTACGGCAATGGCCTGGGTCAAACGATCTGTCGTACATCATTGGATCCTTCGAGGTATCTGTCAGCCCCTTAAACCATCCGCCCTTGATCCCGCTAAAGACTTACATACAGAAAGCCTCGATTAACCTCGCTTAAAAGAGCTACAACTCACTGGTCTCACCACTCTTACCCGCAGGATGCAGGTTAATTAATGAAACGGCTACCTGTTCTCGGCAGCGGGCCGGCGCTAAAAGTAGTACACTGCTACAACTAATCAGCTTCACAGGCTTGAGGCGTTGACGCTGTTTCGCAAATCCATAAGTTGGACGTTTAATAACACTTCACTGCCGGCTCATGTGATCTTCGTTAGTGGACAACGGTTATTATTATTATTATCATCATTGTGTTAGAAGAGCGTTGAAGGGGATTTTGCATTTAATTTACTGCTGGATTTGAAGTCGGGCTTGCGTAGAGCAATCGATTATCAGTTACCGAGGTATTGGCAACTAGTGATATAATGTAGTGGCAAACCGCTTGAGAATTTATTGGCTTGATGTATACCCGTAATTTGTCCACGTATTTATTTACTTGTATAAATTACGTGGGCAGTTGCAGCGCTTGCCGCTGAGACATAAAACGAAGTGCAACGACAATAAATAATTTCATGTATGGCAATTCCTAGAACAAGTGGCAAATAAGATTTGCCGGTCCCACAGAATTACCATATACTTACTGGGTATCGTCAAACTACGCAGTCGCTTTTCGATAGCAAATTCACACAGCACCACACATAGTATTTATTTGAAGCAGCAAAACTTAGAAAACACCGTATCGGCTTCGCGGCACGCCGTAAAACAATAACATATACCGAACCAATCCTCGGTGCAGACTCAGTTCCTCAAAAAAGAAGGAAAGCCTTGTCGCACTTCACGTCGTTTGGATGTCCTTATGAACGTAGTTGGTACTCCGTGATCTGGATCCGGTGACAATTAACATGAGCAGCTAGGTGTTTTTTCGCTTTATGGACAACAAAAAGAATTTACTTTATTCCCAAACACGAATATAGTCCTCCACCATTAACTCTTAGAATCGCTAGGTTACGTTGCATCGACCCAGAGCCTTCGGCTTAGTTCTTCCCATTGTCACCTCTAGTCCAAGGTGGCGGTGCGGCTCTTTAGCATTTCCATTCACTGAATCCACAAGCTGTCACAGGCGTATGGGATATTGAAGGGATGATGTGAACGCGACGATTTCTAAGGAATGAAGTTTTTGGTCGTTGTCTGCATCAGAGACATCTTTAGACAGGTATAGCTGACACAAAAGGATTCTGAGGTTTGTTATGTCCGGGTAATGTGCGAAAATCCACTCAGGTAACTGCTACCGGCTTGTGAGTTGGTATTCAATTCAGTTCAATTCAAAGATCAAATTCAGTTCAAATTCAAAGATCAAATTTAGCTCAAATTCGAAGATCAAATTTAGTTCAATCTAAAACAGCCTTTTTTAGATCTGCAAACGTACGTACACACGTTGCATCAGTTACGTGATTCAAATACAACCCATGATTGAATTGGAACGGTACAACACAGTCTGGAGGGAACCCGAAGAAAACCAGGTAGATACTCCGTACAAAAAAGCGATAGTAATCGATCATTTTCGAAAGAAAGGCACACTCACGTACATTGTGGAAAAAGTCAGAAGGCCCAAGTTGACGTTTCATATGAGGCCATGACCAGAATAGATGATATGTGATGCTTGCTAGAAAAGAATTGGCTCGAACCTGGTTTCTAGCTAGAAAAGTCACTTCGTAGTTTGTACGCTTTATTTACGGTAATGCTTTTTGCGTTACTGCGTAAGACGGATCCCATAAATGTAAATGTAAAACAGCGAGAATAGAACTTGTGCACTTACGTGTTTCCTCCTGTTACAGAGCGCACTCGAATGCGCGAAACCACCGAGCTGGACTTATCAAACAGTCAAGGAGGTACAGCCCATATGCCGAAACTATCCTAAAAATGTCAGTCTTATTTTTAACTTACTCAGATTAGTGTATAAAAACACAACATTCGAAGAATAGATATTCTGATCGCTGAAATTCTGCTGACCCGTTTTGTTACAGCGACACTTAAGTACCGATGGAAATATGGGAGAACATGCGCGTAAAAGGTTAACATTGTTGAATGTTCTCTTGAGCAGACCAGATGAAATTCGGCATCTCAGATATATCTCTGTCCGGAAGAAAAGCGTAACTTGAAGACAGCTTTCCAGGGAAAATCACTTCTTTCGAAATCAATCAAGAAGTTGAAGGCTACACCTTTTAGAAGCCAAAACAGCTGGTTCCTTAGCAGAGTGTTGAGTGTAGTTTCCAAAGCGTATATTTGAACCATTCTTATAGCCTCGCCCTAATGGGGTTTCAATAGAGTTTTGTACAACATATGCGAAGATAAAGAAAAACAATTACTCTAATATATATATACACATATATATATATATATATATATATATATTGCATGTACCTTTCACACTAACACAAAAACCTGCCTACGCCAAATGAAGATCTAGAACTCGTTAAATATGGGTTACGACATCGCATCGGTATAGCCAGCAAGTCAAACTGCTGTATCTGTACCTACGTCAAGCGAAGTTTACTGTTCAGTCGGCATACCGCAATTATGTCTGTGTGTTGTTTATTACCCCACTTTTGCGATATAAAAACGTACTTAAGGCAAAAACATATATATGTATATAGCTTTCTTCACTTCTACTGACTTATTTTAACGACAAATCTCGCATTACGAATCTAATTAGTAAATTTCGCAGTTTGTGGAGACCGTCATAATGGCATCCGCTAATGACATGGTCATACCAGTGTTAATTTCAAAAAGTTAGTATGTAACTTTTTGTAAGATATTCAATATCCGTTGCACATCCGTGACCTATGGATCCATTCCACCTTTTATATATTAGTCTGCCTTACGCCTGTTGTTGATATCGACTTTTTTAATGGTAAAACTACGCGCATTAGTGCAAATTTCTTTTAACAACATTTTTATAGGAAGGATTACTCATGAAAAAAGCCTACTAATTTCTCATTGCTAGAACATAAACAGTACTATTACAAAAATTATAAAATAGACTATTATGTAATATATATGTATCTCCGCAACTTGTTTACAATCAAAATATTTTGCAATTACTCCGGTTGAATTTTTTGCTTTAGGATTCTCTACTATCATTTTCGTCCGACTGAAGACGTTTATCTTTATATAAGATATATTAGTAAATGATTAGTTATATGCCACGAAATCGAGCAATAGACTCCGTTTAGTGGTTTACCACTGCCTAGTTCCATCCCCACCGATTGCACCACACCGCGACTATAGTTCGTTTTATCAGGTCAGTAATTTACACGCATGGCGCCCTCCGGTTATCTAATCGAAATGAGAACATTGCCTTGTGTATTTGCCTTGCGGTTAAAACTCTAAGGTGGCTCTTTTATTGCGAGAAGTTCGGATACTGTTCGTCCTTCGCACGGTCCCTATTACGAAGAGTAACCGTGACTGTGCAGCACGCATATCACGGGTCGCATTATCTCCGCCATGTACAATGTCAAAAAAGAAAAGTTATTGGTGTTTCATATGCAACGCTAGCGTATGCTAAATGAGCGCCCGCTTCAAATGTTACCGGCGAAGCGGCCCTCGGCGACTTGGCTGTCCCATCTTTCGATCCAAGCGTTGGGGCATATGCTCGTGTAGATCCGCTTGAAGTACTTGCACGGCTCGTATTCTTCACCCTTCACTTTTTGGCACCGATGAAAATCCAAATAGTTCTGGTAGCAGTTGCGGCTCTGGTTAGTGTTTGGGAAGCGAGGATCGAACGGTGCCGTCTTCGGGAGCTCGAAAGCGGGCATCCTGGTGGTATCAGAGAGTCCAAACAAAATTGACGAAAGCTCGGAAAACACAGAACCGATGGACTGGAAACAGGCGACTTTGCCGTAAAGGACGAGCAATACGGTGAATGGCAACCCGAGCGACGTTGCATTTTACCACTGTGCAAACATTGCAGATTAGAGAACGTCGCGCTTGTTTGAGTGACGAATTTAGCCGTTGGCAGATTCCGTATTCATCGTGACGGCCGCAGTCGACGTAACCACTTACTGTACACCGATTCACAGAACCCTCTAGTGAATACGGGTTCACCAGAGTTGACTTGATTTGCCGGTAATTCTTTCTCGACAAGTGCCATCTGGTCCGTTCATTAACGTTAAACGACGGAAGATTCCAACCAATCCAGCGGTGTGCCCAGCTACGACCACTCGTTTTCTTTCTCCGCGCTGGGTGCTGTTCCGTTTATTGCAGAAGCAGTTCCGACTCTGAACGTTGGCCGATGTCTCGGCCTGGTATTTGAGAGTAAATGACAGAAATTGCGCAACGCGTAGAATGTATGAGTGCGTGGATTGATGGCTACGATACGTGGACTCTGGGTCGACTTAACAAATTTTATATAAAGGTTGTGGCATGCCTCTGGAGGTGCAATGGCCAATGCCTCCGGCCGGACGGCCAAGCTATGCCTGGAAGGCAGCTAG
The DNA here is from genome assembly GCA_002081605.1 of Tropilaelaps mercedesae. NCBI lineage: Eukaryota > Metazoa > Arthropoda > Arachnida > Mesostigmata > Laelapidae > Tropilaelaps > Tropilaelaps mercedesae. Next base: position 8,418 of record MNPL01022114.1, read on the forward strand.
CTATGTCGTAGTCCCGCTAGTTGGTACGGCGGTTAAAGTCTTTGCAAGTAAGTATTTAGTGGACGGGCCCAAGAACACCGCCGTGGTAGAACTTCGATGATGCGCGTCAGTCGAAGCAACCACAGACCGTTCGTTCGTGCTAACTTACCGAGTCATACCATTGAATTTAGCTAACCCATGGAGCACCTGCTAACTCGGCGGTAGTCGCGCGCTAAACAAGTGCAGGCAACGGTGACATTCAGCTGTACTGGGGTACAGCGGTGGGGTACTGGCGTGGCGTGTTTGTACGGTTTTCCTAATATTGCCTCTGTAGTGAACGAGGAATGCCGCTGCGTGATCGTAGAGGGCGAACTCGTTGTAAATTGGTAAATGGACAAAATGTGCAACTTTAGAAGTAGGGCGTCTGTATTAGGGCACCGGTTCCTTGAAGGCTATCAGGTTGCAGAACCGTTATGATCCCGCTGGTGGCCTCTCAAGTCAAAGTACTCAAATGATTTAGTTGAAGTTATCGAGAAGGTACCGTGTATCATCTAATAAGAGAACATGTTTCCGACCTACCTCAACAATACTATAGTAATGTTGTTTTATGATCTTATTACAGAAACGAATACAATCGAAATTATATTCGTTGCTATACTTGCTAGTTTTTCCTACATTTGCTCCTCTATCATGGAAAAACAAAATAACTTGGGAACTGAGTCTCTTAAGTTTAGTAGTGATCTGGGACCCACAAAGGTGTCACATGGACATTAGCAAGCCTCAGCGGGGTGCAAAGGCAAGGCGTGTGTAATAATGGTAGCAAAGCTAAAGCCATATTCCCAAAGACAGCGGGTTGATACTTGCGAGGCATCTTTTTTTAAACGCCTGAAGAGGGTACTGCGTCAATTGCTTCCGGTCATACTTTAACACAAATAGTCGATTGCTATATAAATACGTGTGTCAGCAAGCACGCTCTGTTCAAGTCGGCAGCATCGGTTTACTCAGTATTCTGGCAATATTCTATAGGGAATTGCGCATGTAGTCGTTCGAACAAAACAAGGAGGTGTATTCTAGCTAAATCCCCACTCGCCTTAGTACTAACAAGGTATTATAAGCGTACGAGATTTATTTCTATGTTTCACAGAGCTGTGCACGAAGGTGCGTTATCACAACGTCGATATCCTGGTGGAAGCCGCAGAGAAAAGGCCAAAAGGACTCCCATTGCTCACGGCAAGCAACCATCATTCCTGCATAGATGATCCATATGCTTGGAGTACGTACGTCGCTATTTACCAGTAAATCTAATTTATAACCTTGATTTAACAAGACTATTGTAGAGGTTAGAATTGGAGCGTTGTTAAGCTATATCCGCCACTGAGACCCGATTCGGTACATAAATATAGAGCACGTGTGCAGCTTGCCAGCTATATAATCGACGAGTGGGTCCGCAGAAAGCGAGTTCAATCCTCGGTGAAAACCGGTAGCAGTAGGCTTTTGTTAATATGGGCTCGAACCATTTCACAGCAAGCCTGTCGGCTTAGTTTTGTACCCAACTTCCGAGTGAGGTGAATAACTAATAAGGTAATCAAAAATTCGCATTCACATAGTGTTATTCGCGACAAGGCCGCGCTCACGCTCAACTTGGGCTTATGCAAGCATAGTTGCTTGAATAGCGCGATGGTACTTACGCGAGGAACGTGTTTAGACCACTGAAACTTGCGCGGCACTAGTCTTCGCCTTGTAACCCGGATCCCCGCTTCCCAGTACAACAGGCGAAGGAGTGATTAAATTCTTATTATTCGTTGTTTACCGGGATTAAATTAGTTGCGCAAAGTCCAAAGGGCTAATAACATAGAAACGTCGTGAGAAAAAATCACGAGGTACTAATTCATACTGAACCTTCTAAATGGCTATGAAGGGAGTGCTTTCAGCATAGTGTGGTCTAAATAGTTTCCTCATGGTGAAAGAACATGGAGAGCAAATTTTTTAATTTTAGAGGCCTTTCCGCTTGTTCCTTTTTGTTCGGTCGATTTTCAGCTTATTGAATGTGACAGTAGCAGGCGAACACAAGAATGAATATCTTCTTCTCCTATTTTCTACCCTCCTAGCGTCCTCGGTCGTGAGAATGCCAAAAAATAATAGTGCCTTTATTTGCTAAAGTCCTGCGACGGCTGTGGGTGGCGTCACATTCACGCGTTATGCTGAGAACGACATTGGCCCTTTCTAGCGTTTTATGATTAAAAGCTGGGAACTGGGGGCGCAAGGTACGGATTTATGGCGCCATCTCGTGCTGTTAAAGCGTTTGGTGTTGTCGCTGCCGCCTATGCTGTTGCAGGTAGATGTATTAGCAGACGACGATTTCACGCATAGCCGATTCGCCTATATGTGATGTGCGTTGAGAGAGATTCGTCCTTGCGACGGGGTATTTATTAATGGCACCGGCGCCCTCGAGAATAGGGCGCTAGTGTGCGAAGTTGGGAATGTGGCAGATCTTTACAGTGGACGCCATGTAAAGCAGGCTGGTCGTTTCGTTGTCGACAACGACGCGAGAGCAACGCCGAGGCGAACATGCGGGAAACTGCTTCATTTCACCGTGTATTACCACGTCACATGGCACTGCTGTCTCGGCGCGCGTGAACGAGTGCGGCAGGACCGTCAATATTTTATACGACGGGTACAGAGAACATCTGTAGGGGTAATTTAGTTACGAAAATAAACGGTGGACGTAACGAGCGGCTAATGTGTGGCATCTGAGGCTTAGTTCGTATGTACATCACGCAGCCACAAATAGGGTGAGTTTATGTAGACTGGTGAATTAAAAACGAACCCTTCCAATTTTACACGTATGGGTCCCCGGGGACTTTGAATCAAAAGGCGTCCTTTTTGAATACAGCGTGGTGTATGCCGGATGAAAGCGGCCTTGTCTGTGCAGGTGTACCAATCTAGTACTTAGCCGCATTGTCACCACGTGAGAGACGATGATGCATATTATTCACACATATGACTCCTAGTCATAATAATGAATTTTCCGATTCCATTGCAAATCACTCGTGTATCTGTGAGTTCGTCTTGCAATACACTGGCGTGGTCCTGTATATAGGAAGCTCACATTTGTCTGATTAATTGATTAATTGGTCATTTGTTTCCCCCACGCTTCAAGCCGATAGGATGTTAACGGTTCCCTTCGACTTCTTGCAGGTATGCTGCCCTTTCGATTACTCTATAACACCAGCCGCATGAGATGGTCCCTTGCCGCGCACGACATCTGTTTTACTTGCGAGTTGCATTCGAAACTCTTCTCGCGCGGTCAAAACATACCGGTCGTACGAGGAGAGGGTGTGTACCAGCGAGCTATGGACTACTGCGTCGAGCTGCTCAACCTCGGGAAATGGGTACATGGCTGATATACGTCTCGAGGGTGCCGTGATTGTGTCTGCCGTTTTGCTGATATCAGCTAGAATAGATGTAATACCGCGTAATACATCCGTAGCAGTGCGATCAAATGTTTTTGGCGCGCGTCTGCTATCTTTAATGAGGTAGAGGCGGGCGTTTTTAACGATTTCGAAATGGTGTAAAACTCTAAAATCCACACTTGTCTGTTATGTCATTGCCGTAATTTTACGTCTTATTGTGGTCCGTCATATCGCGTCGAAATGATTTTAGAATTAACACGATCGCCGCATGTTGCGCCATCCTGTTAATGAATGTATGTATTTGCTAGGTGCACATCTATCCCGAAGGCCGGGTTAATATGAACCCTTCCGAGTTTCTTCGTCTAAAGTGGGGCGTAGGCCGTCTTATGACAGACAGCAACGTTTGTCCTCTCGTAATTCCGTTTTGGCACATGGGAATGGATTCTGTTTTACCGAACACTAAGCCTTATAGACCGAGGTGCGGCCATGTGGTGACGATAAACGTTGGACAACCCATCGATCTAAGGTAAGAAGGCGGAATGCTGCGCGCATATATATATATATATATATATATATATATATATATAAG
>MNPL01022118.1:17763-29851 GCA_002081605.1 Tropilaelaps mercedesae
GTAGCAAGAACTCCCCTCTTCCTCCTCCTCCGCGGTCGCCGCCGCAACCTCCGCAGTCCACGATGTAGATCCGGGACCTCCTTAAGCTCGCCACCGCGTCGGCCAACTTAAGCCCAAGTCTAAATCCCCAACTATAAGTGTGTGGGTACATCGTAGATGGGCGAAACGCGATGGTGGGGTGATGCCGACGAAGAAGAGCTGGTGGTTCAACAGGAATTTACATAAGCCCTGCCGTTCCACCCCCCATGCCCCTGTAACGTTGCTTGCGCCTTACGTGTATCCGAGACTTTCCTGGCGTTGTTATTATATTAGAGCGAGAGAGACGACTCTCGTTCTAGCACTACTCATAAACATGCATTGGTTGACGCAAAGCAGCGGCGACGCGTGTACCGGCCCGTTTTACCACGAAACATGGATTGGCGGTTGGTGTACGTGTTAGCATCCCACGACACGTTGACATGGGCCTTGTGTCTTGTGGTGTCTCTCCAAGGGCGCGTCGTGTCCACGCTATTTATGGCCCGGATTAGTACTCAACAACACTGTGCCGACCGACCGACCGACCGACCGACCGACCGAGCGACCGACCGACCGAGCGACGGCAGGAAACGTATCGAGACGACGCGCAAGAATTCATTCGGCGGCTCTAATCGTGGCAAGGTTTCGTTGCAATGCGATGTCATTAGCATACGAAGGAGGAGGAAGCAGCAGCAGACTTATTAAAAATGATTCGTATTCGAGTTGGTTGAAATATCGGTCGACATAGCCAGAAAGAACTCGACAATCGAATCTCTAACCTGTTCATTCACGTAGTCGTAACAAAGTAAGAGCCATAACTCGTTAGTCTGAGGCTATCATGAGCCAACTGCATTGTTCCTTTCCGTGCTGGTCTCCTGTGGACGACTACAGAAGCTCGCACTGAGTAAACGATTCATGACAACGTCGCAATTCGATACTCGGCCAGGAGGCCAGGTCCGATTCTCAGCTCCTCCACACAGACAAACTCTATCGACATTGTAATTTACAGGACCCCGACGAACGGGACTGGCATGACCCCTTACAGGGAGCGCAAGGATTTGTTTGCCCGGCAAAAGTCTAGAATCCAAATCGGCGCGGGAGCGCGCGTTCCTCTGCTCCGAATGGTCTGAGAAACAGACCAAATTTCGGAAAAGCCCTTAAAGCCTGACCGTTGCGCGCTGGTCGTTCGCCCGTCAGACCTTTCAACGTGATCAGCTTTCGATGCACGTAGACAAACCCGTCGGAGTACGTCTGTGTCTCGCGCCCTGGGGCGGTCGTGGCAGCGTGGTAGCAACTACAAAATGCCCCGGACAAGAAGGAGGATGCCCCGGACAAGAAGGAGGATGCCCCGGACAAGAAGGAGGACGCCCCGGACAAGAAGGAGGACGCCCCGGTGAACATCATCATAGATGACCGCCGAGGACCGCCTTTATGAGTACGACTCTAAACAACTTTAAAGCGACACGGGCATGTCCAGACACGACCAGGCAACTTCGAACACGCATTCCTGCCAGCGAGTCTTCGTTCTTCGCGATTGTTCGCGGGCTCTTCGACAGCCGTTTGATATACGACTTGTTTGGATGCATCTCCTCTCGTGTCAGTCCTACGACGACATTTTCCGTGCCCCACCAACGTCGCTGGCATTGCCTCTGTCGCTGTTGTGCGCCGCTTTCGTCAGAGTCGAGCAGATTACGCTGCATAAATCTCGCCGAGGTTTCCATTAAAATTTGTATTTTAAAGCGCTCGCGGCTACTGCTCGAGCCGACTCTCCTCTTCATATCTCGATACAAACCTCTAAAAAAAGTATGAATACTTCATCTCTAACCTAGTGGGCACCACCCATTCAGTGGCCCTATTATGCCAAGTACAAACTTTATTGCTCAGCGAAGTGTGCGGCCGGCCCGTGCTTATGGATTCTCTAATGGCCAAAAGTGGTTATTTGATCGTCCTTCTACAGGTCTATGTCCTTCTTTGTGTAGCTGCATTATCCTGTTTCAACGCCAAACCGCATTGGCCAGCCGACAACCTTCATCGATGACCCTCACTGTTCATGTGTAATTTTTTTGCTGGCCGAACGAGCTTCTAAATCATGTGAAGCCCCTGCGCCACTACCTACGGTGAATGCCCCTCGTTCAAGTCGTGCATCGGCTCCTCCGTTCGCTCCAGAAACCGAACTCTGCTCTACTTCAGGGTGGCTTTCAGCATTTTCGGGCCGGGCTCCTCACTCGCGAACGGGGCATGCGACGGGTTCGCGCACACGCCGCGCCATTGTATACGTGGGGGGTGTTGCGTATGAAAGCCTCCCAGCCCCCCAGCTCGGTTCCGTATTGTACCCCAGTGCGTATACATATAGTGTATCCTTCATACACACAACAAATATGGAGGCATTTTGTAGAATTTTCGGAGCTTTCACGGATAGAGGAACGGGGAGCAAGCAGAAGTTTCGGCGAGGAACAAAAAAGACCGAGCGGTAGCGGCAACAAATTGCAGTAAAACTTTACGGCCGGAACAGAGTGTATTCGCAAAGTACTCTCGTACGGAAAGGGGGAGCTGGGCCAACGACCCCTTCGTCCCCACTACCTCCCGTTTCAGCCACCGTCGATCCCCCTGTTTGGCCGACGAGCTGGCCAATTTGAAGCCAATGTGACGAGCGGACGGGAAGAATACCGTCGATGCTCTGATACGACGACGACGTCGATGACCTAGAAAGATCTGGACCTAGAAACAACAGCGCCTGACCCTTAAAGCGCTGACAGCAGCGAACAACGCCAGCCTGCGGTAGCAGAGCTCAGTTTTATTTGATCTGATAATACCAATGCGCCATCGTCCCTTCGATATCAACCTCATCCGTTCATTTCTTCTCAAACGTTTTATTTGATGTGTGCGCTCATTGGTGAGGTGCATATATGCCTCATATGGGCATAAAAAGCCCCTGTCAAGGCCTATGACAAAGGCAGAGGAGGCCGACACGTTCCTCTGCGTGAGATGGCGAGGAAATAAGACGAAGGAAAATGTGGAGGAGGAGGAGGAGGAGGAGGTGCAAAGACGGACGACGAACAAAGTGAAAATAGTAGAAGACAAAAGGAGGGGGAAGATCTAGTGAGTCAGGAGACACCCAACTGAGCTGTGGGTGATGGCGGCGGATAGATTTTCATAGAGGAAAGGAAGATCTCAGGGGAAAGAAGGCATTTCTGAGGAGCTAATCGGCTAATCTAATTAGGCACTGGCCACCGAAGCTGCGCTTACTCTGCATCGTGGGAGTTGAAATGTTTAACTTCATAGGTACGAAACCCGTTAGTACGGAAAAAATCGACAACGCCTTGAATTCATATAGAAAAAAAAACAGTTTTGTTCGACACTTTTTGAACGCCACAATGCTTGTACAAAGGTCGCTTACTCTCATTGGCTGGTTCTTCATTTTCCGTCCAGTATACGTAGGAACAAGCAACGGGTTAGCGTATCTCGAGATGTGTGCATTTATTATGTAAATAAACTCGTAAATGACTGGCTGCTGTCTACCTAAACACAAATCCTACCCGTGAATTCTCTCTACGCTGAAATTAAGGATGCCGAGCAGGGTTTTACGCGTAAACGAGCTAAGAAAAAAGAGCCTCTAACTTTATTTGATAATTCTTCACACGGACTAGGTAGATCAACGGGATACGTGCGAGCGATCCAAGGCGATCCACTTTTTCCATAATCTTGGAAGTGGATCAAGATGGAGGTGAAGTGCTCGTGTAACACATGAACTAGCTCTTGTAGAACTTACAAAACACAATCTTATAGGAAAATAGTGTTTTTACACGACGCAGACGCTTCCTGGTGTATTCGATAATTTCACTTTGTCGTCGCCAAATGCCCTAGATAAAGCAGGACCATTATGCAGCCTGCCTTGCTTGACAAGGCCGTGTTGCAACGCAATAACTAGAATTGCCTTCTATGACGACCGCCGCATGATCACTTGTTCTACACGTTTGTTACTGTTCAGCATTGTTCGAGTCGAAACAGTCTATTTATTACCTTTCCAGAGCTGTCCAACATTTTTGTTCCGCATTGTGTCCCGAATAATACTGCAGCATCGATAGTGTTCGGTGAGGGCAGCACCCCTGATACATGTGAAAGTGTTCAGTCGACTCATCCGTAGCCGTGATCATTTGTGTGGTTTGTTTGTGAGTGAGTGAGCGAATAATGAATTTGTGTTTATTCGATATATCGATTCGATGGATCTTGATGTGTTATCGATCGCATTCGCTCGACTTCATTTGCAGTTATCCAACTTTTGAATACGCATAGCCTCACTCAATTTTAAGGGCTGAGCAAACAATTGTGTTTGCCCGGCTAAGAACACCATCGCCGGTGGGGGAACGCGACGCGACTTGAAGGGCATTTTGCCCTTAGGAGAGATTTGTAGAGTTTTTTTAAAGAGTGCTGGACACACCTCGCCCGCTGAAGAACGCCGGGTTTTCCTCGGCAAGTCTCTGTTGACTGCGTCGTTCGTCAGCGTCGTGTCCTATCGAAGGTTTGAAAGATGCTCGTAGAGCTCTAGTCTTCTTTCTTCTTTTATTTTAGAGCTGATGTCGTGCTTCTAAGTCAGTGCGTTCAGACGCATTCAAACTATGAAAAGCGAACATTGCCAACAAGCAAACATTGCCGCAAAACTGCCCACCAACAAATCGTCGTTTCTGTATGAAGTGTGCTCACGGGGTTGGCGTGATAGTCTTGGTTTTCGGATCCGCATTTCTGACGTCTTCTCTTTTTCGGATAACAAACATCGGAGTAGTATCCGAAACTGGTAACTTCTCTAGTTAACGGCAGTAACAGGCCAGTTAAGGCCTACTACATAGTCAAGATAGAGAAGATCCTCCTGCTCCTCGTTGCGCCAAATCGGCGCCAAAAGTCTTCGTATTAGGAAAAATACAGATGGTTCTCACAATATTCAGCCGAGGCGAATTGCTCTTCCAATGTTTACGGTTGAACGCTGTTAATGAGATTTGGCGTTTAATTAGCAGTCCACAGATTTCCAAAACGAGCGCAATCGTGTACAACAAAATTGTTCAGTCACAAATCTACCCAGTATTTTAGTACTAGTCAGTCTGGCGTGTATAGAAACATTGCAAACGACCGATCCAGTCTAGCGATATTATCAGCGAGTTGCGTTAACCTATACGCGTATACCCATATATGTAAATGGCGTCAGCGTCGCTCCGTTCGAAGAACGATACGCAACTCAATTCTCGTACTCGCATATGATTTTGCCATCGTTTATTTCGACTCAATTTAGGGCGAGCAACGCCATTGAGCAACAACGGCTTCTGTCAGTTGCTGCTCTAAAATGAGCACGAAAATCCGACCAGACCCTTCGACCAGTTTCGACCTTTTATTGTCATCGCCCTTTCAAAACGGAGCTACGACGTGTACCCACCGTGCGATCACGCTCAACTGAGGGCCCGTGGCCCTTCGAGGGCCTTTACCCTCTCCCCGGGGGCGGGCCCTCTCGTCGCTGGTGCTGCCATCTACCAGCTGGCCTGGGCGGCCTGCGGGCCGACGGTGTTTGGTGTTCAACCTTGTCAAGGTAGTTTCTCTCGCAGTCGAGATATCTTCGCCCCGGACGTTGCTCACGCAGGGCCACGGGGGGGGCAATGGGGCAACCGTAGTGCGAGTAACCGATTACCAAATGAACCTAGACGCGCGCCACGATATATCGAGGGATGTTAACCAATATTGTGGTCGAGGTGACTCCGTATACAAACACACGTACGTATTCATAGGCACAATCGCATGAGGATGAGGCATAGTTTATGCAAATACCTGCGTTCCACCACTTAGCCACGTTGCTAGAGGGGTGGTCATCTTCAATTGCGTCGCTTGAATGTCCTCTTACACGGTTGTGTAGTTATTGTGCCCAACAATTAATAACAATAATGATCTCGAAGTTTGATCATACAGTTTCATCGAGAGGGGTTGTTCAGTAAGTTTGTTTAGTTAGAGCTAAAATAGGGGTTTCATTGTAACGGATTTATTTACTTTGCTAGAGCAACTAATGTCAAAACGTTCGATGCTTTCAGTTTTTGCGCGACATGAGACATAGTCATGTAAACACTTGGAAGTTTGGCTTGACTACCCGGACGTTAACGTGTCCTGGAAAGAATACCACCATGTTATTGTTCGAGTTACAATTAACAACAATTAACCGGAATTAGCCTAAGTATGCAGCAATGTTCAACCATTTGAGGATGGTTGGTCGATCCGAGATGATTACCGATAACTACCCAGCCATAATTACGTTGTCTTCATTAATCGGCAAGGTGTATACAACAAAACAGCAGCAGCAGAACAAAAACGATATGCGTATACGGATGAACACGTTTGTCGTTCGGTTGGTTGCGATATTTTCCTAGAAATAAATCATCAACTAGTTCGCTAATCTGGTCAAATAAGGTGATCAGTTCGAGGTGGTGGCAGTACCCCAGGTCAGCAACGGCAGGCGGAGACGCTCTAATCGCGTGCACCATTTTCAAGAAGACTGACATAACAAATCTTTTCGATCTATTATCTCAGTTAGTGTCATCCGTTGAGACTTCTACAAATATTCCTACGCTAAACCAGGTCTAAACCCCGGCAGTGAAAGAACCTGAAGGTTTTGTACAACTCTGAGCTGTTGCCCCTCGTTTGGCACGGCTCCCTCCGTAACCTTTTGCTGTCGACCTGATCTTTCGTTCTAGTTCCGGCTTGAGTCAGATATTCAGGTTGTCATTTCTCAGCGACAGTGTCTCGTGTCATATTAAAAACATCTCCTCCACGCTACACTCATTTGGTTAGCGGAAGTCAGCCATGATTACGGGTTCATCCGAGTTGCTCAGCTCTCATATGACCTCAGAGGACGCGTTACGACACCCACACACGCGGTGGCAAATTGCCCCATGTGAAATCATTACAAGCCTTAACTTTTAGTTGCATAGCATCACTTAGGTCACTCACGCCATAGAGAGCTGTAGAAAAGTGCTGAAAAAATTGTCATTGTTCTGCTTGCCGACACCTTCAGTGTGGCGTGAGCATCGCACCGGCAACGTACGCTTGCACCGTACAAACTTTGACGGAAATTAAATAAATTGGTTCGATTGAAAAAATAAAACAATGCCTTTCAAATAAGGGGGACTCATTTTTGGGAGTATACTTTTCACGAGCAGAACGGAAATGTGGCTAGATTGTATCTTAGGTAAAAACTTTTTCATTTCGGTGTGAGCATCGTACACACACTCGAAAGCAGACAAGCTGAAGTGTTAGCCATCAGCAAAAAGCATCCGCATAGAAACGTTTGCACAATACGATCGTATTCGAAAATTTTTCAAACAATGAACCAATCCTGTGCATTTGCCATTTGATGTTCGGCAAGCTCTGATTGGAACAACGTTTACGCCAGTTCCATCGTTCTTGAAGTTTGTACAATATCTGTTAATGGCAGTCTGCCTGTCTGAAAAGTGATGCATGCGATTCCAGCTAACTCAGACCATCTGAACGGGTGAGGTACTTCTTTATGTGACGACGAGGCTATCACAGCTCACATAATGTGAACTGATCAATAAACGCGCTTCATTTTCCAGCGTTGACAACTCATCGAACAAGTTTAATGCAAAGGCATACATCTGCGCTCGATCAAGGCGCTCAGTTCAAGGCCAACTTAGTACGGAGTTAAACAAGTCTTCACTTGCCATTTTGCGCAGATGCAGCGTTTGCGACCCAGTTCACTTGACTAGACTCCTGAAATTGCTGAACTCTGACGCTTCCTTGGGACGAAGCTTCTGTTCTATGCAATGACCTACATCTTTTTGGCGGGTTTGTATTCGACCAAGGTGAACTTGTTCTTCTGAAGAGTACATCACAAATAGTAACGTGTGCCACCACTTGCCCACTGTAACATGCCGAACAACGAAAACGACAGAATCATTTTGGGTTGATTCGCTCGGGTCTGGTCATGTATACGTCCAACCGTGACGGTAAACATCGGCTGTCTGTTGTAATTCGTTGAAGTCGGCTAAGATTTTGTCAAATGTATACTGCGCAATACACTTTGCTAACTGGCTAAATGTATGTACACGAACTTCATTAGCATCCAATTCAAAATCAATGCAGAGTTCGATGTCTCGAGCGACTCGAAAGGGCCAACGGCCTAATACCCGAGGAGGTGAAAAATTTGCGCAATTCAAACATCCTTTAAAACCAGCCGCGATAACCGACCAAGCAGGACAAAGTCGAAAGAACGACAATTCGTTTAGCTTTTTACTATGACTATATGGAATATTATTACTATGGACATTGACAGGCGTCAAATGCATCTATAATTATTAACACTATATAAATAATGAAGATATTGTTAGCATAATTATTTTATGAGTTCGATTCATAGTTTGCCAAACGCAGTACTAACACAAATGGCTGTTTAGGGCGTAACTTAGAACAAAAACTAATGCTCGAGTGGCCTATTTGGAGATAGATTAACGTGTACTAATTGGAGATAGGTTAACGTGTACTAATGCTGTGTGAGTAACCAATATCGATTGAGGGCGGACTTCAGCCAGTTACAGGCAACAACGGCATACATCAACTATCCTTGGCTTTAGATAAACGTTTTTCTAGATAGATTCCCAAGCGCATCCAAACTGGCCGACAGCTGTTCAACGTGAGTTGATTCCCACGTGACACAGGAGGTGGATATACATGTGTGTAAATATAGGACTACTGTTTTCCGCTATTACTGTTTTGGATAGCCTTTCGAGGATATTATTATGACCGCCAATTTGGAAAAAGCAACTAAATGTCGTTACCTAATTCACCGGTTCTAAACAAAATTCTTTGATAACATTTTTTTTTGTACTGCGACGGAGGAACGCACGTAATTTAATGAAACAAAACCACGCGCGATATACGAATACGAGTCCGACTCATGCTTTGATCGGGCGATGCACGTGCACTATGTGATATTGTTGTGGTAATGGCTGTTTTTGTAGAAATGATGCTAATAGTTATATGTGTCATTGTGTCCAGCATTTGCCATCAGTGTAGTTATTCTAGTTATTGTCAGTATGTTTACTATTATTTTTCAGAGGCGTTGCTATCGGCCCGAGTATTGAGGCAACTCCTGACAGCCTTTTGGTATTTACTTAGCAAGGATTGCCATCTTATTGCCTCGTTGGGACGAAGATCGTGAGGCATGTCAGAGGATCGGAATAATCAGTGGACTACTAAAATACTTCATCGTGTGAGCGTTGCAAAAATAAACACAAATAATAATAATGAATATCAGCTCATCAATCAAAGAATCAAGGTACGATTAATTAGTTGGTTGGCCGCCCACCCTGAACCCTGCATGTATGCTTGTTGGATCTTCATCCTCTAGAAAGTCTTTGGCGCAAATTTATGTTTGAAAAAACGGTAAACACTTTTTATTTCCGGAGTACATTATCAGACTTGATGAGCCTTTTCAATATGAAGAATATTATCTTTCTTTCAAGACTCGGTGCACAGATAAAGGCTTTTGAGGGATGCATGTTAAAAATTGTTTAAGTGTTCGATGTAGAAATCAGTTAAAAACCAACCCCAAATTTAAGAATTGTTAATGTTTGAAGGAGACGATGTACTTGTATGATGCGATCACAGGTAAATGCTTCCGAAGCGTTCTCGACAGACATACGGCATCTAAACCTACGTAAAAATGTTATCTCAAAAAAGCGATGCGTGAAAGGTGCTGCTCTGCTTCGCCAATAACTGGACTGTTTTAGGGCAAATTTATTCAACCCAATTTGGACATACGACCCAGCAGCTGGACGTTAGATAAGCTGGTATCGCCACATTGGTTATTTTTCCCATGATTAGATAATAGAAATTTGTCTATTCCTCCTACCTTGCCCATTGACCGTGTCCAGAATACCAGTTGTGACCATCAAGAGTAGAAATGCCATAGCGGTTCCGAACCTCTTTCCGAGAACCATTCTCACCGGTCCATGTGCGTCCACGACGAGGTCGCCAACTGTATTAGACATCCTTTGATCGCTACCTCGTTGGCTTCTCTACAAGTAACAATCACCTAGGCCTGTCAGTTAGTCAAGCTCGTACCCAATCAATCACAGACGTCGCAGCCGACCATGGTCAACAGACGTAGTCGACGTTTACGAATGCACAATCTCACGGCACACGACTCACGACCTGTTCCACCAGCCTTCCTCTGAGACACTTTGGCAACAACCTGCGGTGAATCACCTCCACTTCACTTCTGCACAGCCGTAGCCACGTCACACACCGAAAAGTCGAAACTTCACCGGCATCTTCGTGCCATCACGATTCTGCCAGGAGCACACGATTTTTCGTTTTGTGCCCCCCCCCCCCGCTGACGGCTTTTTCCGCCCAACAGGCGAGAACGCAGTCAAAACGCTTAATCGGTGACGATTCGTCCCAGGTGTCAAATGGTTGTGGGGCTCAAATCGTGGGGGGGGGGAGTGATGATGAGTTAACAACGAGTGCAATCGCCTTACCAGAACTTGTCACGGCCTTTGTCAAAGGGAACTTCCTGTATCGGCAAATAATCACCGGTGCAAAAACCCTATCTCAAAATTGCTCATTCAACCGCCACGCGAAATGCACGAACTTCGACACCCGCCACGAACACGTCAGCGTTAACGAACAATGAATGTGACACGACACCGTAAGGCGACAACGTTTAAGTTGTCTATATCTGGTGAAGTCGTCGAAGCGCCAACGCCACGCAATGGGTAGGCAACGAGCGACGATAGCGCAGGACGTCGCAGGACGACGTCAGCTCAGGAGCACCTCTTCCTCGGCTGTCTTCCTTGACTAGCCGGTGCCTCCTGACAGCCTGGTCGCGTGCGAGGATCAGGAGGGGAGAGGGCCCTGTCCGAGAAGGAGAGTTGCCCGCCGGAAAGGGCGCGACGGAGAACAGGCCGGATGGGGCGGTGCGCTTTGTTGGAGTGCACAGTTCTCCTGAGTTTTGGTCTTCACCCATTATCTTCATCCTCTCCCGTTTTTGGGAGTACGGCGGCTCACAGGGATTCGTCTGTCCATTGCCGTATCTTTGGGGCTGTTTCGCTTTACCAAACAGTATTGTACGGCGGTCGCCGGCGTTTGCGTTCGAGCGCATGATGAGTATTTTATAGATATGTGTCACGTTCATCGTATTAAAAGTGATGGAGAAGACAGCTTTGCCGCCTGTACACTGAAGACAAGCTGGTACTGGAAACAGTTGACATAGAAATGTCTACATCCGTAATGCCGTTAGGTTGGGTCCAGCTGGAGTTCACTTTTGTACGCCTATGACCGTTCTAGGATGCACGTCGAGGGTATTGTAAGTGTACTCAGTCAAAATACCCTTGAGTTATGTAGTAGGTAAATAATGAGATTACCCCCATCAAATGTACGTCGTGTTAGCGTGTCGAGACTCTTTCGACACAGAACAGTTGCGAAAACCAAACGACAGAGCGTCAATAAAGCCAATGTAAATGACTGACAGGATTTAGTTTCATGAAAGAAAAGTTCGAGCTGGCGGCCTAGGCATAATCGATGCTACGACAAAGTAGCTACTGGCCGGCCATCGGACCGGCAGCCATCGAAAAGGTAAACTTAAAAAAAATGTAATATAATGTATTGAATTTGGTAGAGATGGTGATCTCTGCGGTGCCTTCTAAGGCCATAAACAGAGAAAGCCGAATAAAGCCTACCTCCGAAACTCCGAAATCCGAGTCGCTTCTTCAAGTCCGTCCGTCCGACCGACCGTCTACAGAGCGCAAATGCTGATCTTCATATTCAGCCACCAGATAAGCTTAAACGGAAACGCCACTACGCAACTTGTTTTTGCCCAGTTAGCTGAAAGTTACATTTATGTTACTACTGCTATCTCTAGTTAGGTAAATAAAATAGGATAATTGTTTACCTTCAACACCATTAACGAGATTCGATGTTTGTTCATTCGAGAATCTGAGCGCAATTGTCGTCCGACGCATTGGGAATGCAGTCAAAACTCTCGGTATTGCATAACCACCATATATATATATATATATATATATAT
>MNPL01022128.1:847-20515 GCA_002081605.1 Tropilaelaps mercedesae
AACAGATGCCGTTCTTAATTTGGATTATTTTCTCGAAAATGCTAAGTGTCTATTCAAAATACTGATGTTCAGCTTGTAGGAAAAGCCATACGATCAACTTCGGCAGTTGATCTACATGAAAGTGAACTGCAGGATTATTCTAACCGACATGCATTTCTGATAGGCATTCTTAAAATTCATACGCGGGATCTTGGCATCTTATAAACTTACGTTACTCTACTTGTTCTCTAAAGCAATTTATTTGACAAAAAAAGCAAGATCAAATGGTTTAAATCATATTTGTCAAAAAGCCAGAGTGAGGTTTGTATATAGAAAAACGCATCGGCAAAAGGGCTATCAAAATCCGAATCTCGTACTATTGCGAAAATTCGTTCTAGGACCTGTCCTCCTGCTGCTACTTAGTTGGATACCAATAGTTTATCGATGCAAATAATCTGCAGCAAGAGCAGTTTCAAGCGCAGTTTCAAGGTACCACAATTTTCACTACAATTATAAAAAGAATTGTTTCGATTGTATATAAAAAGCTGTATGGTCTGTATACGGTCTATATGGAGCTGTATACGAAGTCTCAAAACTATCCGTTATGATGGCCTTAGGACCTGCGCCTTCATTTGCGGTTTGCGCTTCGATTGCGCTTTCGTTCGTTTGTTCAATCACTAAACAATATAACATCTAGACGATCAAATTTTTATTACGCATTCAGATTTCCATGCCAATGAGTAAACTGGGTAATTCTGGGTATAATAATCTTCCAAATGTTTTAAGGGCGCTTAGTACTCGTAACTTAAAATCTAGATTCTCTTGGTTACTGCGTGATTAGGCATTATAGGTATCGGTTTAATACTTGATTGACATTCTTGCCTTCGCAATTTGAGTACATTAAATGATTATCTACATTGCGCATATTTATTTATCCGCATATCCAGTAGTTGTACATACATAATTGAACTGGTAGGCGAGGAAAATTTTGCACATCGGCTTGTGTGCAAAGAAAAATACGAAGATACTATACCATTCGATCAATGCAGTATGCAATGCGCAATACAGTATGTAAGCTTGTTATAGTCACTTTAAAGACAAACTGAAATACTGGTCACAATTAATTGCTACGGCGGTGCGCCTTATGACCAATAAACTTAGTATTTTTTATGGCCGCCGATGCATCAAACATAAGAATATCATTCAACGCGTGTTGTTGTGAAGACTGACCAAAAAAGAGAATTTCATAGATATTTCCAGAGTAAAAGTTAAAACACATAACATTATAGTATATTTGTACACCCGGTACACCATACGGCATATTCGAATTGCCAACGGTACAAGGCCTTTATTTTTTTTTCTCGTATTGATTTCGAATTTTTGGTCCGGAAAATGGCCTGGATTCAGAAACAGGTGCTTCATTTTCAGCGTGCATGAAATATGGCTATTTATTCAAATTGACAAGGAAACCAGTTGATTTTAAAGACTCTTCAAGCTAAGTGGTTGGTCCTGGAGCAACTAGGAAACAGTCCATGTCTTCATCATTTCTTCGCTTAATGCCCGATGTTTCAGCTAATATAAATACAATAGGGAACTATTTTAGAGACTAAAGAGATTCAGAGAAAAAATGTCTATCACAAATTATTTAATCAATTCTGTACATTGTATATATGTTCACACAACAGGTGTGAATAACAAATGATACGCATATGCTTCACATCTAATACTGCAGTGCGCAGCGCATAGCAAATGATATTGCCATTTTCTGCATATATAAGCTATCCTCTAAACTGCCTATAATCAGATTCCAATTGGGTCACGGTCATTCTGTTTAGGGACTATTCTTGTATCAGATATTTTCAGCTTTCACAGTGCAACCTATATCCCTAGCTTACGCCTAGTCTATCAGACCTTCATCTAATAGAATAACGTCGTTACCCTATTCGACCATCAAGCCATAATTATTGAAATGCTGTGTTGATCTGTGTCCACGTCCTCTTAAGTATATTGTTTTTCGTTAAGAATATTAAAGCCCAACGACATAAAGCTTGATTCGGCTTAATGATGCTTATTTAATTCCCTTTTCTACCAAGAAACTCCTCCATTGTGCGACTGCGTGAACGAATCTTAATGTAATGTATTGCCTATGTCAAAAACAATTATCTCATGAAAGGCCAGAACGGTCAAATGAATCGGACAAATCAGGTTCAAATAACTGGAAGCGACTTTAATTATATGTCGCAAATACAACGATTGCTTCTTATGGGAACTACGATGGATTAAAGATTCGACCGTCTCGAGCTGCGCGCTCTCACAGCCGCCCTGCTAGACGACGTCAAAACTTGCATTATTTCATGCAGTACGAAAAAGTCACTCTATACTATACTATTAGAGCGTAGTAGTTTAATAAATGTATTAATATTTTTATTTCTAGTTTACATGCCCATCTGATCTCGTTCGCTTTTACTGTTGTAATGCTTGGTGTCAAAAAAACTATGATACAGGTTCGGATCGTGACATGTGCAGAATCTGTCACTGCGAGGCCGATCCCCAGCTGCCGCTGATCTCACCTTGTTTCTGTTCGGGTTCGCTCAAGTTTGTCCACCAAGCCTGTTTGCAGCAGTGGATAAAGTCATCTGACACGAAGTGCTGCGAACTGTGCAAGTTTGAGTTCATCATGAACACAAAGCTGAAACCTTTCACGAAGGTAAGCAGACTATATACACTTGTTGTATAATTTTCTATTGGAAGGAGACGTACGTTTTTTTAAAGACTGCATTCTTATGTCTATAAAGTATAATTTGTTAGTGAAACTGTCCAGTAAACGAATAATTTCAATATTAGAGTATACCTTAATTTATTCCTTCATTACACATGTTACCTTTTGGCATTGCATTGGATAATTCGATTCAATCAAAAAAGTATTTTGTTAGCATTCGGCGCTGAGTTAGCAAATCACTGTAATGTGACAACAATCTTATAACCAAAGTAGAATTAACACGGGTTGGGTGTTTATCGCATTATTAATACAAATTGAGTGATATTTATCCTTACTATAATAATGTCTATTATATGAGCTATGGTCTTATATAACCACGATACAATAAACAAATATTAAAATTAATTTTATACTGCCTTTGTTTTAGCACAAGTAACTTAAACAGAAATTTCTGCATTTTGTACCCTCTATAAAGTGATTTTGATGCTTGAATTCAAGTTAACACTGTGTTCTATCCTTTTATCACAATTTACATACTAACACCAATGTTGTCCAGTATGTAAGGTTTATATTAGGTTTATTCTGATTGCTTAATGTGTGGTGTTCTGATATATCTTTACAGCTGGTTTACTTTCATGAGTCACTGTATTACATTTGCCTATTTATTCGCTTTTGGTTTTCCTCGTTGCTGTG
Source organism: Tropilaelaps mercedesae (assembly GCA_002081605.1). Classification (NCBI taxonomy): domain Eukaryota; kingdom Metazoa; phylum Arthropoda; class Arachnida; order Mesostigmata; family Laelapidae; genus Tropilaelaps; species Tropilaelaps mercedesae. The sequence goes on from MNPL01022128.1 coordinate 4,239, forward strand.
ATGCAAAATTGTTTGCTATTGAGCTGACAAACTTTTTCATGATAGGATGATGATACCGTGGTGTTGTTTCTAAGGATTGCAATATATACGATATACGATGTTTCTGCATTATCATAAAGAGAATGCTGCTTTGTCGTCTTTTCAAATACAATGATCTAGTTGCCTGCTTTATCCACTAGTTTAATTTTCTAAACTCGTACTATAGTGGCAACATACCACGTTAGTGAAAAACAGATGTTGGTGGTATTTCTAGATAGAATTATACAAGATATGATTGCAAACACTTATATAATATAAACTGAAGGGCGTTTTCGCACATATCCCCTGTTCATTGCTTCCTGACGCTGGTACAATTTTTGTATTATATATGGATGTGTTTGGCCTTTACAGTGGCTGGTATATATGAATTTAAAATGAATGACGTCTCTTTGTAATTTTATATAAGAAACCTTAGCATTTCAGTATAAACTATGTGAAAGGAAGCCAGCGATTGTTACGATGTTCTTTAATAAGCTGCCGAGGAAATTCGTGCTTCGATTACGTTCGTTTGTCTCGGCTATCGTTATCCTAATTGAAGGCTAAATTAGCGAGACGCTAAATACGAGTCACAAAACGAGCTCCTGGTGGCAAAAAATTATACTAAAAACCACGATTTGTAGCTTGTCGTAGTGCTGTGCATAACACAACTCACCCATCGAGCCCTAATTTCAGTTTTTCTTGAGTTTCGCCTGTTTGAGAGTTCCTTCAGGAAAAAATCTCCGAATATGATAGCGGACGCTGCACAGAACTACGCGGAGAGAAGCGCACAGGATTCATGACAGATGTCAACGCTACATTAGCTAGCCGTGCTTATCATATCGATATGGTGGATACCTAAAAGTAAAAATTTCGACTGTCTTCTCGTCTAAAATTTTTCCGCACAAAATTTTGCGCTTTAGGAGCAAAAAATTCTTGGACACTACCTGAAACAAACGAGTAACGATAGTAAAATCAGCTTATCGCTTAGATACAGTGCGAAAAAATAAACGGACAGAAAAGCCCTATTAAGCTTCAAATATAAATCGAAGTTGCTATTAGATAAATTTGAATCACAGGAATAGATTAGTCGAGTTCAGTGCTGTCACTTTTCTACGGAATTTGCTGTGAAACATAGATGTTCACACGTTCATCATTGTTTTTTCTTTATGATTCCAGTGGGAGCGTCTGGACATGAGCGCGCTAGAGCAGCGCAAGGTACTGTGTTCGGTGACCTTCCATTTGGTGGCCATTACGTGCGTTCTCTGGTCATTGTACGTGCTAATCGAGCGGACGTCAGAGGAGATGCGTGAAGGACAGCTTGACTGGCCCTTCTGGACCAAGCTCATCGTCGTTGCTGTTGGATTTACAGGTTTGTCGTGGAGGCATATTATTGCGCCCCCCACTCGTCAACTCATATTCATTGTAGCACATAGTACTAATGAGCTGTTTTCCAATAGATAACAATTGACATTCTAAGTATCCCGCGAAGCAGCAGTTTCTATTTTATTTTGGAGCTTATATATATATATATATATATATATATTTCTTATAAGAAACTAACCCATACTTACCAGATATCATAATTGGATTATTACATTTATCCAGAAATTGCAGCAAATTACTTTTTCACTGAGCCCAAACAGTAGACGAAATTTCGAGTGATCTACCGACCAGTACTGCACCTGCCGTAAACCTCGTATGTTAAAGAATTAATAAATACAGATATATTATTTCTTGAGAAATTAATAGGAAAGTACACGGTGATTTGGACTTCTCTGTTCGCTACTTCTTCTTGTCAGACAAGTCCAGCCGATCGGGTTGATTGTTACGGAATTGAACGGTTGATTACCGACAGAAAGGCTAAGCAGAACTAAGGGTTAAGAAGCAAGGCTGTTTAGTGATATATTCCGAGACCTACGGGATGGCATACCAGGCGAAAAGTAATGTCTTTCGCTATTGTTTTGCTGTTTAGAGCCAGCTGAAAAATTCTTGTATATTAGGTCAATATATGTTTATGCCAATGCATTTAAATTGTTTGTCCTTGCGCAGGATTACCAAAACTAGCCGAAGTTTGCCGAACAAGATTTTTTATTGAGTGAAGCCACTCTCTGGATTTCGGGCCAAAGTAGCTTAATCAATGATCCGACGTGGGGTAATCAAAAGTCATGCACCCTATATTTTGAAGAAATTTGTTATACACTCGTATAAAGAGACCTATGCTCGATGGGGTAAAGATAGCGGGGAATAACCAAGCCAGAAATAGAGATTCACATGAAATTCCCATGTTATAAAATAATCGGATGCTCAGAAAGAGCAAGCCATAAAACTGGAATTAACATCCATTGTTAAACTCAAGCGCAGCTATCTCATAAAAGGTAACGGCACTCATGTAGCAGCTAAAATGTGATTTTCTCCAGTACTTAGTATATTAGTACATAGTCTACAGTACTTAATAGTCCTTTAGTCGCTATTAAGTTGAAGCATGGAGTATCCAACTTCATAGAGATGTAAAAATGTTTGATTTTTTCTTCTAATTAAGTAAAACAGTAAAATGTTCAATCGACGTTTCATTTACTGGCATATTTAATAAGCCAGGTATCGGTAACCGCAGACTCCAAATAGAAACGAAATAAATGTCGTCCATACCATATATATATATATATATATATATATATATATATAAGTGAAAAAAATACCAATAGCAAAATAAACAAGGAACCTTATTATGAGATCGATACTAACGCGAGTACACTTTATTATCTGCTTGCGCAATAATATAAGCCAAAATCTGGGTATATAATAGAGACAATTTCGTTGGATATTGCGTATTCCGCGAATATAGAAGCATGTACGCTTGCAGTTTAGAGCAGTTTTTCGCCCTGAGTACGGCGAAAAACCGTTCCTATTTTGAGAAAAAAGACCTTGTTTTGAAACTATATACAATACCGTAAATATTTTTTTGGTAATGTCCTCTTTCAGGCGGGTTGGTGTTTATGTACGTTCAGCTGCGGATGTATTTGCAATTATTCAAGCGCTGGAAAGCATTCAACCGGATAATATTCGTTCAGAACGCACCGTCCAAAGACAAGGATTTACCCACAGCACGTGATTTGATGCCAGTCAATATTGTCATGCCTGACTCCGCCGACTCACGCCAACAACAGCAACAGGTTCAGCAGAATCAACAAATGCCTTCTCAAACCCCAAAAAGATCGTGCGATGATACCAGTTGTACGTCACCTGTCTCCGAAGACCTTAATGCCGAATTAGGCAGCCAAGGCACAATAGCCCCAGATGAACCCAGGCCCCCATCGTAGGGCTCTGGTATGACAGACTCACCATATATATATATACGTATATGTATATATACAAACATATTTTTGAGACACCTGTGGTTCGTCGCCTTGAGATAGCAACACGGGACAAGAACCGACCAAGCTCAGTTTAATTTTTGCAGAGTCCCACAACAACCACTTTGCTGCTCTCAATCTTTCGGTCCTACTCAGCTCCACTACTAACTCCACGCAAAAATACACAATAGCAAAAATATTCCATCTCGAGAAACCATCGGACGTTACTTAGTGATTTTGCTATGTTTCTACGATATGAGTCTACAAATGCCTACCACATCGGACTTGGTGTGCATATGACAAGACGCCATAACTGACGCGGCGTCAGGATACGTTTGAGGCGTCATTCAGATGTGAGGCCGGTTCTTGTCCGACAAAAAGTGTGATAACAGGTAAACAAACAATTCGAGTTCACAAATATAGTCCCGAAGAAGTACCCGACAAATAGCAGACCCTCTATAGAATGTCGGGACATCCATGCTTTGTGAATGAGCAACAAACGTCATAATGACGTTTTGCCATGGTGACTTAGTTTCTGTTAAAGATTATTGAAAAACAACAGCTCTTATGCAAGAAAGCGAGAAACATTTGCGCTCTCTGAACCTGGCTCAGGGCCAACTGGAGGTCGGACATAGCAAGGTAACGACCAGCTGGGGGCTATCCGTTGAAACAACAATGTGCTTAAACTACGCAACTAGGTTATTTGTAGAAGCCTCGGCTAGGCATGACAATCAGTGGCTAGTGAAAAACGCTACTGCTATTTAACCCTTTATACATGTTTGGAGATTAATGGTCGCATACGGAAAAATGGAACCAGTAGCTTCACAGTGACGATATTTTTAAGCAGGTAGAGGTACTGTAAAGCCCTTGTATCCAATCAAAGCGTGAAGCCAGTGTATGGATTAAAGAGCCACCTGCACGGTTTTTGGTACTCCTTCCGACTTCTAAAGCTTCTCTCTCTGAATTTATAGAAGAATTTCAGTATAAATTTGTGACACAGAATCTTGATTCCTCTATGTAAATCCAATGAACCTTTCACGCTTCGTCACCGTCCAAAGTTGCATCTAAGATATCGACTCAACAAAATCGCTGTGTGTCTAAGAAAGCCCATGATTATCTTGCCTAGTCATAGCACCAGTAACACCGATTCGTCGACGTTTCTGAGGACGCATAGATCTATACTTGAAGGCGCTAAACGTAGATTCCTCCCGGTAATTCAGCAGACACGCAACAGAGAAGAATGTAAGGAGACATTCATCGAACACATATTATATCATAAATTAAAATCTTTTTCCACCAAGATCTGCCCGAAGTGACGACGTCGCTAGACAACTGGAAAATTGGCTGGCCATAATCGAAAAAATGGTTTGGCTATGTTTAATCCGACAAAAATAGAGGAACAGTAAGGGAACTGCAAGCACAAAAGCAGACGGAAGGTTCTGCAACGGTGTTGTACATACGGTATTATATATTATAGTTAAAACTTTGTAAGCATAATCTAGTCTAGAAGCAACATGTACAACACGAGGGGAAGTCGCAATGCTTGTAAAGCCGAACGATTGTCTTTATATTAGTAAATGGCAGTAGCAGATACTCCAATAATCTTCACTACGATCGGTGGAAACCGCGTAGAAATGTGTGGTAACGTGGACGCCATTGTGCAACTGCACGAATACATTGCCATGAATAGAAGCCGGCGTCAAAAAATATACACCAAGAAAAATCTCATTTTGTGCCCCTATAGAACAGATACAATCAACGGAGAGGCTGACGATACAGCTTAATACATACTGTTATTACTAATGAATGACAGCGATATAATAGCTGGCTTATTTGTTCAAGTCAGGTCATATACATAAATATATAATTGAGTCTATATATGTGTACGAGGGGCTCAAACGGGCTAGTGTCATGCCATGTGAAGCTTCGCTTCGCACTTGTGGATCAATAACGGACCAGGAAATGAGCTGAAATAAGAAGGAATAATTTTCTCTATGTATGTAACAGTGAATGTGTGTGTAAGATCTAAGATGTTATAATAGTTCACACAGAGGACGTAAAAAACGGACAACAGTTATTCGCATATTTATGTGAAGAACAGAGATTTACAACACTGAGAGTGAATTCAAAGGCATGTGCATACGGTCTAAGGCGGTCGGAACTGTCCACTGAAAAATTCGAAAATTGCGAATGAGCGATTCACGTGAATATTGTGTAAACTTTACGCGTGCTAGCGCGCACCAATGGAAAGTGATAACGTTTTTGCGTTACAGCTATACTGCTGGAACAGATCGCAGGTATAGCAATCTCCGAACCCTTAGGTATATCAAGAGCACCACGTGCACAATCAGACCGAGTTGATACCCAGTGACGCTGTTTTCACATAAATGCTTGATGAAATCAAGCTACTAAGTGAATTAACAGAGAAAGTTCGGAAGATTTAAAGATATTTGAAGATCTAAGATTTGAAGTCGAACTATCGTTCATTTTTGCTATGCGAGAATGGTTCGGATGTCGTCGTGCCCTATTTGGAAATAATGTTATCATGTTCGTATATGGTATGGGAACAGAACGAAACTCCTGTATAAAACCGATGCACGAAAAGAGTGACACCATAAACTTTTAGATTACCTCAACGATTGATGGGTCCTAAATACAACACAGGGCCAATGACAAGCGAAGATTTGTCAAAAGAAAATGACGACAGAAGGGAAGCCGTATTAACTGTAAACGTGACCCGTGAGAAAAGCGATATAACAATATGGTACTACCCAAACGATGATGATTTTATAGATTCAATTTATGATAACAGCAATCAAAATAGAGTAAGAACACAAAGACTAAATAAATAGTTCCCTTCGTCTAACGGGTGCAGATGTTTGTGTCCGAAATGTATGCTATTCTCACCTAAGCGGAGCTAGCTTTTCAGATCGTGTCCATGTAGAAGAAAGCCATTAGGTTAGCATTCAGATTACTAGGCACACTGTCAATAATTATACAAAAAAATGAATTAAACGGAGGTGACTGACAAAGTGAAATTTGGGGTACACACACACAAACTAAAACGATAAACCAGTAACACTCGACCATCATTGGCGATGACTAAGCTGTAATTCTAAATATATAAAACTGTATGTACATTAATCAATTGTGTCTAGTTATTGGCTGGACAACGGTTTGGCGGATACAACACCAATCAATTGACACGTTTTTTTTCATACCGATTCGAATTATATAATCAGTTTGTCGATAATGGTAATACCAATCAAGGTAAAGACGACACATGATGACGATTATGGAAGTGGTAACTGCGACGAGTAAGTTATTTTGATTTAAAGAGTTCTCTGATTTTGATGGTATGATAATTACTGCGATATTGAACTGTATGATTAATTGATGACCGTGTATTTACCGCTGAAGCTTTGTTTACAATAAATAGTATCAACAGATAGAACGAAAAGCTAAAAGAGAAAGATAAAAAAGGAGGTGATTTACGGATGGGAGGAGAGAGACACCCATGGTAAGGTATAAGAATCTAGATTATAGTGATGATCATAATATTGATGGTAATGATGATAGGCAATGCGATGTCAACACCAGCTGATTTCTTGTGATGTACACATTCAGAGGGCAGACCCGCTCATAGTCGCTATCTTGGTCATTATGTACCTGTATATATTTATGAAAAAATAAATTGAATATTGTACAAAAAACGAAAATGTTCATGCTTTATCATTGTCGATGTAGATGTATTTTACGCAATAAGCTATACTACTATGTAGTAAAACTTTTTGATAAAAATGTTTCCTAGGCAAACTATCATTATATTAATTGGTATACGCTGGCAATACAATTTGCCTCCAGTGATGTGTCAAAGACTCCCAGAAATTTCAGGTTACAGGAATAAATAGTTCCAATGAAAATCTTAATTTCTTGCTCTTTGATGAAGACCATAAACTAATGGGCATGTAGATATACAATACTAGTGTAACATGGTATAATTGCATGGTATCTAATGCAACTTCAAGCTCTCAATGAAATTTCTAAAGACTATTAGCTGAGGCCTCAGTTCGGACAGTACTGGGAACGTTTTTCCTATTTCAGCATCATTGGTTCTACGCGTCACTTGATAGGTTCTAGAAATCCATACGAAATAGATATTTTTGTATTTCCACTGATTCGCGGGAAGCACAAAATGTTACGTAAGATCTAAACACACGTGTTTATAAATACTCGAATCATTATTTTCTACACAGCCCACTAAATAGACAAGAGAAAACTGGACAGTCTGTATCAAGTATAATAATAATGTAATTAAAACCTTTCATTTGAAACCTGAAATCACTAAATTGAACCTGCAAATTTAGACACCATTTTTAAAAATCTATTCAAATAAAGGACCATCATCATACAGATAATAATATGAAATGATTTAATGATACGAGAAAAACATGCAGGACTTAAAAAGCTTAAAGCTTGTATGCAACTTGGTTATATAAGCAAACATCAAAGCCGAATTCATTGCATTAAACAGACGGACGACTCTCTTACAGCCAACTCTTGGCCGTCCTGTAAGCCCCTTTCGGCTATACCAACTTTCTTCTTTTAAGGTACTAGTTGCTAAATGACTAAACTTGCTACACGAATGTTAAAAATGTTATATACAAATACTCTCATTTATTAAATGATCATACAATACAATGGTGCAAAGTCACAAGTCTTGCAGGACATTCTCTGCAGTTACAAGTCTAGTTGTATGTCCCCATCCGACTTGGGTCCATACTGGGATAATACATTTGACCTACTCCGGGCGGGGGGAGCATACCAGGAGGGAATGGTGGAGGCGCCAGGGCGGCAGCAATATTGTTCGCACCGCCAGAACCGTCTGGCGCTGCGCTCCCGTATGGAGGAGCAGCTAGAGGGCTACCATAGGGGCCATGTGTTGCTGCCTGGCTTGTAGAAGGTTCATCTCTCGCAGGACTGCGTCCCCATTTAACGTTTACCCGCCGACCATGAAGCTGAAGCTTATTGAATGACCTTTCGGCAGCTAATTCAGCACAAGTTCTCGATTGGAAACAGACGAACGCGCAAGATTGCTTTTCGACCACATGAATTGATCGAATTTCTCCAAATTGATATAAATTGGCGCGTATATCTTGTTCTGTGGTTTCTGTAAGTACAGTCAATACACACAATATCACATTATGGATAGGTATCTTACAAGTCAATAGATAGCGTGTTTGACTTGTAGGTGCCAGAAGTATTTAGTGTATCGTAAATATACTGCAGTTGTGGTCGCAAAACGACCTCTCTGTTTAGGTAATGTTGAAAAATACATAGAGAATAGATAGCAAACTGAAAGGCTGATAATGATTTTGTTGCACAGGGATAGCCCACTATTATGCAGATATGCAGCAAATGAGCATAACTACGTTAGCGATTTCTCGCTTATGAATGATACCTTTTGACAAAATCTTTTTTTAGTTTTATCATTATTTGATTTTAGTGGTTCCTGTATACGGATTTCGTAAGTTTTTAGGGAAAATGTAATATTTCAGTCCTCAAACATGGGCTAGACCGATATAAATTGCCTACCTCGTGGTATATTTCCAATGTACAGGGTAGTTATGCTTTTATCAGCGGGAGGTTCGATTCGAGGCATCGCCTGTGCGCGTTGCATGAGCTTGTGAGCGACAGGATCATTATTGCCGTAATAACGGTCCTTGATGTTCTGATCGGCCAGTGGATCGTCGGGATCTGTTGGCTTCTCGTGACGGTAGGGGCATTCGTCACCGCGTTTACACTCGCCCTTCCAAATGGAGGAGAAGCGCAAGGTTAACGATCATTCTTGGGCCGTTGACATGATTCAGTAACTGACCAAAGTCGCTACCCACAAACACAAATAGCCCATTCTTATTAACCTAAATTTTTAAAAATTGCGTATTTATGATGCACCGAAAGATACACCAGTCTAACGTTACTAAAAATAACCCGACACATTAGAAAAAAGGCAGGCCACAGAGAACTGGAAAGCGCATTACGCAGCATACACGATTATTGAGAGACTATTGTTAAAAAACAATTTACCTTCACCCAAAATGAGCAAATGTGTGGTCGATTTCTCTTATAGTACGGAGCTGTTCGGGCCATTCTTGCCAAAAGGTCGCTTGGGGCTTGCGCCTTCGCCAGCTGTCCATACGGCCGACTGGGGTCTGCAGCAGCAACTGCAGACTCGACGTTCTAAGCAGAATCGTTGTATACAGATTATTTATAAATGGACGCGATAACCTTTAGGATGTCGGTTCATCTTCACCGAAGGAACGAATAGAAATTAATTTTATGCATGTTATTCTTTATGAAAAAAGTTGTCTGCTCGGAACAGCACGAAAAGCTTCTATAATCAAATGACTTTGAACCAACTAAGAGTAATCTAGGGTCAAGACACGTTAGTGCCAATGCTGCAATTGTTACTAACTTGCTGATAAAATTCTCTGTTAACGTCGCTTTTGGGGACCTCATCCTTGATGGCCAGCGCCTGATCGCGAACCTGAACCGGCAGACCATAATCTAAATCTAGAAGACATGTCTGACATACATTTTTGAGTTTAGCGCACGTCTGGCACACCTAAAACCACAATCATAATTTTTATTATAGATAGCACGCTACATTTTAGTATCATTTATTTACTATCGGACCGAAAAAAGGAAACACGGAAAAAACAGTTACACAATGGATCAATGAATGGCATATAGGTTATTTCCATACAGAAACAGTACAATACATAATCTCCTTTATCTAAATAGATCTGCGGTGGAGTGTTACACTATAACTTTCCATAACTGAGATACTCCGCCATTTTTGTTAATAGTGTAAAGTGTGGCTTCACCAGGAGTGCTAAAAGGAACGATACACCACTACAGGATTCTTTGGAGTGATTTCAAACAAAAAACTAAGGTTCATTAAAAGTTATTAGCTAAATGTACGCAGAGAATAAACGCATTTCTGAGTCTTACAATCTTCCGGCGAAACTTCATATACTCAGGTACCTGTTTTCAAATCATTTTGAGGGAATGGCGGACCAGCACAGTTGTTTCAATGAAGCTATGAACAGTATATCTATTTCAGAATATTTAAAACATTATAAAGCTTTACATCTAATTTTTATAACGGTGTGAATCTTCAGTTGTTCTTTATATTTTTTATTTTTACACACAGGCCCAGAAACGGTATGATACTACTCTAACAGAGCCATATTTACTCAAATCGATAAGATAAACTTGCATTTCACCACGGAAATTATAACGCAACTCGAAATGTTTTAAAAACATATTTCCGTTTCAAACGAAATAACTGTTGATCTTACAGAATCGACCGAACCCGATTTCTAGCAAAAACGCTTTACGCTAACGTTTCGCAAAGCAAATGGAATGGTCCGTACCTCGGTTTTTTTAAAACGGCTTTTCGGCCCAGGGCACCAGCGGAAAACAGTAAAGGGACGTGCACAAATCTTGCATTCTTTGCCGTACTTATCCTTCATCTGCAATGGCAAAGGTTAAAGTTATGAGAGTCCATTAAACTGTAAAGAACTTTTTCAGCATGATTATGCAGCTATTCAGCTGAAGGGCTAATTGTAGGGGCTTCGTATTATATAATATTGCAATTTCCCTACTTAACTTATATCGGATACTGTATTCGACTAAGTCGCTGTAAATATAAATCGGAATCTCCATAACGGACGTACAACGCACTTGTTTTTCAGTATCTTTTATAAAGGGTATCAATTCAGAAGAAAGGGAACTCAAAAACATCCAATCTACAACATGAAATTAGGACGACACGCACGTAGTGCCTCGTACTAAAAGGTGAGGCTTCACACTGAACAACAAATAGCACCAGCGTAATGTCAAAATGAGTTAAAATTTTTAAAAACATACAACTCAAGAGAGATAGCTGTTGATTTCACACAATCGAGAGAACCCGATTTATAGCAACATATTATTTCGATTTCTAGAACGTAGCATCATTTATATCCGTCCGATAAAGGAACGTCAGTCTTTGCCATAAACCAATACCTTAACCTGTTTGCCTCAGATAACCACCGAAATTTCAACCACAAGTTTCAAACCAAAAAAAGTATCTTTAACCGCTTTTCAAGTTAACGATACATGACGTGATATCGGAAGATTGACAACGGTTTTTAGGCATCCAAAGCGTCCGCTCGGTCGATATTTGTGAAAAGCATCGATGAGAAAGGAAACCATAATTGTAACAGATCTCATTCACCATTCGAATATACGGAATCTCGCCCAGGCAAGTCTGGCACACAATGGGGAATTCGGCATCCTCCCAGTTGAGACGATTATACGTATTAGCACTCTTAGATGTCGCCATTTTAAACAGTCGATTTTAATTGTATATTTTGAAAATACTAGTACAGACACTAGTATAAAAGTGATACAAGACGTTACACTTTTGGTTCTGTACTCGCCAATGTGCCAATTTATTTACAAATAGAAGCAGACGAGTGGCATGGTAAATATGAGACTTCACTTGTCGTCATAGAAGCCTCGTTCCGCAGGTAATAGGGTCCAAGAAGATTGGTTAACCTTATAGAGAGTAACTTTATCTGAATTAGTTAAAAGTTAGCTTTATTTGAAGCAGTAAAGTAACAGACATTGTTACCTTTAATATAAAGTAAAAAGGTAATCAATTTATGCAAATATTAACTGTGTAAATTTTGCTTCAGTTTTGCTATGGCCGTTCTCGCCGGCCGAGAAATCCTTCACAGCTTTATTTAAGAAACGTTGGGCAACTTAACAATAGTCAAATATGTACGATAGGAACTTAACAATGTTTGACCCGCTAAAGTTTTTTGGAATCGTTTTATACCATGTCTGCAGCAAATATACGAAGATTATTTTTTAAATAGGTATAAGTCTACAATTTGGCTAGCATCCTCGCGTACGTATTTCTAATTACTAGTTTTGAGGGAGTTCAAGTTCGGTGGCTTGGCGCATTCGCGTGCGCCTTGCGACCGGAGAAGACACGTAGATGCACAGGTTTGATCGCCGCCGTTGCATATGTACTACAGTTTATGGGGTCCGTCTTAAGAGGTAATGTAAAAAGCGGTATCATGGGCGTTAAATGTTGGCTGATGGTCAGTCCTAGAAATATAGCCTTGAGGCCGAACGAGAGAGAAAGGGTATGTATACGCACGCGCACGCGCACGGGGGGAGCACACGCGCGCTATCTAAAGAGCGCGCCCTTGCGTCGAGTGTAATTGACTCACATTACAGTCGAGCGGAAATAAGGTTAATATTTTTTCTGCCTATTGATAGAGATGTTGACATCCGGATAATCCTGATAATATCCTGATAATCCAAAATATCTAATTTTGATACGCTTATAGACATATAATAATACAATACGCTAGGTTCGACTGGCACTTTTATCTACATAAATGCGTGCATTTATATAGATAAAAAATTGACGTCAGCGTAGCATGTTGGTTCATCAATGCTCGTTCATTAACCGATCGGGTTTAAAAGTTTCTCGTCCAAGCGTTCGCTCACCGATGAATCAAACAAAATAGCGCCAATTGTGTCAATTCCTAATCTAAGTTTTTTCGTCTCCATCTATCTCACTTGCTTACGCAACAGTATCAAAATCAGTTGTAAATTCTGTCAAACCTTCCATCAGACCGGTCCCATTGCATGGACCGAGCAACAGATGATAGGATACATGTGACTTCTGAGTAAACGTAGCCATCTGTCGTTAGCTTGTGCGCTAAAGTCCATCCACCAGACGGCGCAGGGTGCGCGGTCTGCCCCACAGAAGTCAAAAGAGGAGAGGCAAGGGAAAGACCTGAACGATATCGGAGTACTGCATTCTCAGCAGTTGACTCGGCCACAGGGGGCCGAGTGTGTCGGGCTGCTGGGTCCTTGCGCCAGCTGCTCCCGTTAATTCTTTCAGTTACTCTGTTTGTTTGAAATTGCCTGCAAGTTCAAGTACAGCTGTAGGAGTGCGGCACTCTTAGAGTTTATTAGTGTGTGAGTGTTGGTTAGCCCAGCGCGTATCGCATGAATGCGATGGCGTTCAGTGTTGTACACGGGAGCACCGCGTACTTCGGCTTGGGATGCCCGCAAAAGCTCATTTATCTGAGTAGGCTCACCACAGCGTTTGGTCAGGTCGGCAACTGTAACCAGTAAACAACACTTAGAGCAGTTATAAGCAGTTATAAGCTCCATCTGGAGAAGCGTCCCTCCAAAATACCTAGGCTGTTAATGGGAAGGTCATTGTTGATGTTACTGGCTTTATATAGTGTCACATAGTGCGTGCATAGCTATATGCGCAAGGCTGTCCTTCATGGTGTACAACAGAAATGTGTGCATACCTGAAATATTGGCGACATAATTTCAGCGAAGATCGGAGATAAGGCCAATATTTGTACTTGTATAAATAGAATAAATATATCATCAAATATAATGTCATTTACACTCTGTCCGGGAATATGAACATAGTAAAATACCTTACTGCAATACACAGTATAAAATACCGTAATTACGCGTACTCCCAGAAAAGAAAAGCTGACCCCCTGGATAACCCAAATGATTGAATGATACCACCACGCATTCGGCGACTATAATTAGCATTCCTAGTTTTAAGATGGTGCTATGGGTTTCGTCGGCAATAGCATATATTTAGTTCAAATATTTTTATACGAGTTGCTATGCTCTTGTTACGAGCAAAGAATTGCCAATTTTCTAGTTTGTCCTAACAGGAATGATTCGTTTTTTGACTATCGGTTTAAACCATGCAATCGGTATTGCACTGCGGCCTAACGAGAAACAATGGTCGGTTCAATCGAATGCCTTTGAATAATCGAAGTATAACTCTCAATAAAAAGCTACAACTTGAACGGAAGTCACTTTTGGAGAATAATTGCATTAACCAACCCCCGAGTCCATACGTTGTATCAGAACCCATAGGGTGTAATTCTATTTAATATCACGTTGTGTTTCAGACGCCGTATCTTTCCATTCGGGCCCTATCTACCCAAAACAACGACAGTGAAGGTAACAAAACTAACAAGCCAGATAAAGTCATTACCGTCTCATATCTGCGTGGTAAGTAACAGCCAGTTTGCTTTACTAGCCGTTTTTAGCCGGGGATATGCACCTAAGAAGAATTATCTTTAGATGTTTCCTTACAAATAGATTTTAGTCCAAGGTTCATTCCTAATAGGTGTACATCATCCGTATTTGAATAAACATTTCCGTAAAGGGCGGTATTTTGCTTACAACCCAAATGCAAGGCGAGCTTGGGTAAACGAATTTGGTTCCTTTCTGTCTATACAAAAAATTAAATTGATGTTACATATTTCCATAGCTCCATTCGATAGGGAAGGTCTTAAGCAGCCCAGTCAATTTCTCACTTGAGTGCAACGTTCTTAAAAAGATGTTGTTGAAAAACGGCTTACTTCAAATTTATTTTTCGCGTTTTTTAAGTCGTGTTGCTCTTTTCCAGTAGCTTAGTACACGTAAATACATTTTAATTTTAATCATCAAATGGGTACAGTTGTGTAGAAAGGTCATTCATCTCCCTATGATGTCAGTTACTATTCCAAAAAGTGCCCCATTGCGATAGAAATACTAACTAGATTTTTTTTGACAAGTAGTATTTACCTGACTGTATTTTTATTATTAAGCATGACTTATTTGTATATTAGTAAAGAGTGTAACATGGGGATAAAGATCCATTTGCGACATATTACCTTTACAATATTGTTTTTTCAGGTATGCCTGCGATAATAATTCCACTCCCTTCTCGTGGAGAGCGGTGCCGTTTTACCTTGCGTCCTATTGGAAACACTCTACAAGATCTTTGCAACTCAGTACAGACCGAGGACAGAGGCATTGATCATATCGTTGCTCACACCCTTGGTATGTATGGCTGTATGGGTCCACCTTATCTGCATTTAGACTGTCTCGCTTGTCGATTCATGTTCTACATACGTTAGCCAGCTGAACAAACCATTAATAAAGCACGTGGCTATTTACAAGGCGTCCGAAAATATTACTACACTGTCTGAAATTATTACACTGTCTGAGCGACCTTGTTACGGTGAACTGTCCAGTTGTGAGAATAAAAAAACAGCAAAATCAGCTGACATTTTGAAAATAATTTCAAAATACCTAGAATTGCTACACCATCCTAACATACTATTATGGCTTCAGGTGGCTAGCTGACTTTATCGAAATGTTCATGTTTTCCAGGCTCTTTTAATCCAGGAAAAACTCGACAAATGATTAACTGTAGATGGATAATCAAAATGCTTCGATTGTAGTAATTTTTTGGTACTTGTTACTGATAGGTGGCACTTTTTTGTGCGTAATTTATAGACACAAACCTAAACTTGATCCGCTGAATATTAGAATTGGAAGCTCATATCTCAAAGATTACCAAAATGATCATTGAGTTCATATGTATAAGTGTCGTTGTCAGACAACGCATTATATATACATATATATATACACCAAAGCGCTACTGTTTAAACTTTCAGACGGCTGCCGCATTTCCGGGACAACATCGATTGAATCACTGTTCCAAGAGCCATTCAGGCTCACCCTTAACAAGAAGACCTACACAGTCGAACCGCCAAACATCAGTGAGTCATTGGAATGGCTGGTAGTTGCACCCCGCCCACTCATTATATTCTTTAGCAATGTATATTCGCACAAGATACAGGAAGATGAACAGTGCTTTGTAAACAATATGTCCGGAACGTCAAGATCTTTTTTCGCACCGACAGATCTGTGATAACGTCGAGCTCGGTGGCTTGATGCATTCGTATGCGCCTTGCGACTGGAGGAGGCACGTAGGTGCACGGGTTCGATCCCCGCCGGTGC
>MNPL01022129.1:1020-14996 GCA_002081605.1 Tropilaelaps mercedesae
TTCAAAATTTGAGCATATAATTAAATGATGACATCTCTAGCGTATTATGCTCATTTGACAGACACCTATTCAGCGGCATAACTAGAAATTATCTATCACTTTTGTTATGTCAATAACACGATGTAGGCAACAACACGTTGTTTTTTCTTAATACGCTTAATTAGTGTATTTAACGTCCACTAAAGCTTCAAAGAACATGAAACGGCGCACCCAAATTCATGTGCGCACACTATGGTGGTGCTGTCGAGTGCTGTAATGGTCACATCATTTTCGTTAATAATTACTATTAAATAATAACTGTTAAGATGTACACTTCGAAACAACAAAAAGACGTCTATTGAGGTCACATTACACAATCTAGAAAGCTAGCGTATACTTCGGTGACGCGAGATTATTCGTCTAGCGAAATTATGGAAAAGCGTCGTAACTGCCTTATAGGGCTAAGCGAAATGTGGCACCATCTTGTGCGCAGACATCTATAGGCTAATGCTATTCGCTTGCGCGTGCCGATCTCTGCCACGCTTGAGTGAACAGTAAACATTATACATCTTATTTTGCACTAGCTAGTGTTCTTTGCTCGGATCCGTCACTGCCTCCGAATACCCAAAAAAATTAATGGATCCCTGTGTCGCTCTCGTGTGGATCCTGGTGAGCGGTCCCCACCGTTCACCTCGCTTATCTCAGACCGAAAATCGCTTCTTGCTTTTGTTCGCCATGGAGTAGCGTGGCTTTCGTTGGGACAGTTTCTCGAACGATTTTGCATCTGGCCCCATATGGACCTACGTCCGGTCCCTGTCTTTCTTTGACTTCACTTCCTGCCCTATCAGGGGTATGAGTAAAGCTTTTTCCCGAACCATCCTTTCCCATGGCACGAGCGAGCGTCGAAAACTGTCTTTCTACTCGCCTTCTGCTATCTTCCTGTCAGAGTAATGCCTTCTTTTTTCTACTTCTCCCTTTGCTCGACGTCATCTCGGCCTCTCCTGTTCCTCTTCGCTTGTCAGAGGAGTCCTTGGCATCATCTTAGCATAGTCTGGCCATCAGCCGGGGCGCCGCTTGCTTGGCCTTCAGTTCTCTCTCAGCCAGGGATGGGGTGGAGTGGTACTCGCTTTTCGGCTATGTAGAGAAGGACCTAAGGCCCACCGTTAGGTCATCGGCCTCAAGTGTGCCTCGTTCTCACTATCGCCTAGTCTGTGTCGGCTGGCATTTGCAAGGGCGGTGAGGAAACTTTCGGTGGGCGTTTACTCGGGCCGAAACTTCTCCCTGTAAACCAAAGTGGTTTATGAGCCACGTGCAGGTTTGGATAAGGGTCGTTTTGAGTCGTTCGATGGCCAGAGGAGACATTTCTATTTGAACTATTGGCGTTGCTCTTATTTTCGTTGCCTAGACCCATTTTTTGAAAAAGTCGACTGCTGCATCTCTCTTTGACGATCACTGTGGTTATTGTCAATTTAGCGCTGTATAGTCCTGACCAGCTTTCTACTGAAACACATGCGCATATTTGTTGATTGACATACGCGGTTGTATATAGCACTACTTCAGTGTTTTGTTAGGTCACTCATAATGCACCAAAAGATTTCTGTCGGTTTGCTCGGTATTCA
Organism: Tropilaelaps mercedesae; assembly: GCA_002081605.1. Lineage (NCBI taxonomy): Eukaryota > Metazoa > Arthropoda > Arachnida > Mesostigmata > Laelapidae > Tropilaelaps > Tropilaelaps mercedesae. The sequence continues at coordinate 2,619 of MNPL01022129.1, forward strand.
GAATTTACGCTGGAAGTACGGATCATCTGGATCTTGAAATTTATTCAATTCGCATTAGTATAACCCTCGTTCGCTTCCCCCCAAACAATGCCATGAACGTCTGTCACGTGGTACGCAAGAAAAGAAATGCGACATTTCATGATTGGTCATTCTCTCAGATATCAGGGAAGGACATCCTTTACCGTGTTGGTTGTGTTCGATTCAGTAAAGCGGGCCATCGTCATATTGCAGCGGATTTTCAAACGCTCAGGGGTTATGCAAGGTACTTGGATAAATAAGTGCGACCTGCAACATGCCCTTGCGTGTCGTTAAGCCGAAAACGACCTCCTCTTGAGTATTAAGGTCGCGCGGCCCCTTTTAAACGAGAACCTCACAGTCGTTCTCACAGGATTTCGGTTTTGTAGAGCGGCCGAAGACGCCTACGGCATTACAGGCGTGCGGGTTCATGACACAGTGACCACCTTGCCTCGTCTAGGTAGACGGGGCATTGCAAAAATGCCCCGTTTATCTGTTGGAGTCACATCGTCACTGCACGTCTACGAGGGCGAGGAAGAAGGCCACTTCCGCTATAACTCGGCGACGCCACAGATAAGCCCACGTGGGCATCGCGATCGGGCTGTTGTCATCGAAGAGCGTAAAGCAGTCGATAGCCTACCTGCACTGCGACCTAAAACGACTCGCACTGGTCTCACGTGGGGCTGAATTCGGAACACATTCATATCGAGTTGTTAACGAGAACAACGCACAGGAAGCAGCGACGAGGAAGTGATCGATGATAAAATCATTTTACCAATTGAACGCACACATAGGAACACGCACATGCACGAGATGGTAAAGGTCGTTTGGAAGCCGCTCGGATGGGAACAGTACTGCTTTGCAAGTAGGACTAGAGCACGCTATGTACAGGCGGCCGTAACAGACCGATTCGTAAGAGAATGAGTGACCAAGAGATGAAGCAGAAAGCGGGTTTCATAAAGTTATGCAATGACATGCATACCTAATAGAGGTAAGTCGACTCCGCCCGTATTCAACGATTTGTAGCGAAAGAGGCCAAAGCCCACACGTTGGTCTCTTTCGTACGGATTTTACGAGCCGACTGCTGTCGGGAAGATATCAGACGGCAAATACATCCAGTGAGGCGCCAATCAGCATTACTCAAATCGATCAGGCCTAACTAGCCGAGTTGGTACTAACTACACGTTGCTTGATTCCAGGTCACATAAATTCCGCATACATATGCACGCATTATATAACCAAGGCATGTTTAAAACGAAAAATCGTGTATAAAAGTATTTACCAACAAACTTACATAAAATAAAGCAAACGATGAAATAGAGAAAGCAGCTATCCGAATGTAAATCTAAAAAAATTCCGTCACGTCGATGTTTCTAGAAAGGTTTTCACTTGTAAACGCAAGAGAAAGAGATTTCGTACCCCAGCGTGCAAGGTTGTAATACGGATGAGGGACTGTGCGGGAAATGGGGAGTGGAAGAAAACCTAAATGGCCAAATGTATTATATTTATTATTGGCATTTGTATTCAAATAACGCTTCTGCCAAGCGCAGCATTTACATTAAGATAGAGCTGCCTGGAGATATTTTATAACCATGTAGCATACAGCAGTAAACGTTATTTAGTGTGCGGCGAGCAGCGCCTCTCCGACTACATTTAAATAGCCTGTACAAGTTCAGTAGTCAATGTTCATACGCCTTCTCAATTCGTGGCGTTCACCATCGTCATCATATTCACCTTCATTATAACGGCTATCACCGCCACCGGCATTATTATCATTTGTACCCGCCGGTAATATATTCGAGGCCGAGTCCTGTTGGCAATACCAGCATTAGCAGTAACAAGGACAACAATCCAAACGACACTCAAACTCTGGTCGTGTAAATTGCGGCCTATTGTGGCCTGCCGCGTCCGTCATGTCCTACTGGGTGGAACTGATCTCAGGAAAAGGCCCCAGGTCCACCGGACCCGGCAGCCTCGCTTCGTTATGTCCTAGTCATCGACCTGATATTACGGCGGCGCGTGCCACGGGCAAGCCAGCTTTTGTCGTGTACCACTCTCAACACGGAAGAGGAATCCTCTGCCGCCGAGTTGCTGACCTCGATAGATTGGAGCGACCGAACGACCTCAGGCCATGCCGACAAGCTCAGAACGCCCCAGAGGCTAAAAAACAGTCGCCATGTTGACGGCCAGACACTGAACAACCGCTTCGATGTAACCCAGATATCGTGGTCAACGTACTGACTTCAAACGGCGAACAAACTTATGTTGTAGCTAACGGCAACTGTTGGTTGGTTGTCGAGACTGTTGGTGGAGTCTGGCGACTCCCGGAAGACAGCCGCTGTGAAAATCGAACAAGACTCCACAGAATCAGGGCATGGATGCGAACTTCATCGTACGAAGTATGCTTCATTAGTCGATTTAAAGCGTTGTGGCGTGTTCGCTTGAAAGCCGATTAGAAATTGAGAAAGCACCAAATTTGAGAAACAGCAGAGTTGTGTATTTATGATTAATACCATTATTCTAAGGCTAACTCTGTGATTTCGATAGAAATTTCACACGATTGTACAAAATGTAATAAAATGTGTGGAAAAATGTTATGGTTGTGTTGCGGTTTTCATAACGTATTTGCTCAAATTCATGAATCAGACATGCTTGATAACATTGCTGTCTATTTAGCTCAACAGCCTCGATATCTTGCAAATATAATGCGAATCTGTGCCACATACACATTACATAAATATGTATACATTATATGTATTATAATAATAATATATGAATACATAATATGCACGTTTGATCTATTTACTAAATAATCACAACATATTACGTTTCTACCGATGCGAGACTCAGATTGCAAATTAGCTAGGTCACGCTTAACAGGAATTACTTGGCTGAGCATCCAAGCTTGCAATTTACTCTGAAAGTCAATTAAGGCTGTGCGTTTTTCACTGGAAACCTTGCAAGTTATTCATGATCGACGGTGCAACGAAATCCAAAGCGATATAGTTACTAGTTCAGGCGAATCAGATGGCTACAATGTCAACGTGAACACTAAAAGATACACGGCAACCTTGATTCGGAGGCCATCTCCCAATGACGGAGGCCCTGTCCAGAGACACTTAAATCTGTATCAAATCTTATCAGGTCGCAAGTGTCATGTAAGCACTTTCCCCTACTTCGTACCATATCTGTTCGTTCTGCCGAATCGTTTCTTTCTCCTCTCTCAACAGATAGCCTAGCGGCACGCTAGACAGAAGATAAGGAAGTGACTCAGGAGCTAAACAGATTTACTAGCCCAGAAAGAATGGAGACCACAACGAAGTATGCTAAACATACCATGTTGTCTAGTGTTCATGTGTGTATGTGTGTGCGCGCACGCAGTATCTAAGGCAATCAGGTCAACAGGACGCAAACGCTCTTCTGACTGAATAGGTATAACAGTAACTTTGATGATGGCGAAACAAATATTAATTAGGTCTTTTTAATCAAGAATCACGTTTTTCAATCCTTCACAGGTAATCCACTAAATGGTACGGTTTCACCATGACAGAACTGTGTCTTACGCACCAGAGATTTGTCGTAGCAAAAACGGGGAACGTACTCGGTGAATCAGGTTCCACAAACTTCCTCTTCACCGTGTTTCGGCGCAAGGGGAGAAGTGCTAATCAGCATTATTATTTTTAGCATCTCTAGACTCGATTACCTGGGTACGCAATACATCCTATGTAATGGTTATACTCAGCGACGAGATCTGCTAATAACGTCGGTGAGATTGGCTACCGGAGAATGGAGACATAATAGCAGTGCACGCAACACAAAGAAGGCCGACGGCTGTAAAAACGTAATAGGCGAACTAATCGGATCATTACAATGGCAATTGGACCGCCAAACGAGTAGGCCGATAACTTCCCAGAAAACAAATTAAGCTAACTAGGTATCTGGATTTTACTATATACATGCGCTCGTGCGTAAATCTGATAGGAATATCGCCTAGGCGAACCGCTTGCACAAAATGAGGCGCAAAAACCACTTGTGAATGAAAGAATTATAGCCTGCAATGATGACTGTGATAGAAGAAGCAGCCAACAGCTCCAAGGACAATCCCTTCAGATACATCTAGAGTAGCTTAGAAATTCGTTGACAAAAATGCAGATTTGTGGCTGTATTTGAGTTTGTCGCCACACACAGTATACAAGTAACACATTTAATGACATACGAACATTCATAGTCACTAGAGTCGTTCGTGAAGTCATCTAAACAAGCATGCATTAATCTAAAATCAAATAGTATCTACTCTCTGTGAAATTTTGTTGCATAGATGTGCGTTCCGAAAACAGCTAAGAGCTTCTTTTTTACTAGCGCATAGGTAGACGCACTTGAAAATTGCCAGTTCGCAGCGCTATATACAATAGAGATATAGTACAATACAGATGCTATATACAATATTCCAGGGCCTGGTAGGAATGGGGAGGTGGTTTTAGTGAGTTAGAGGCCGTTTTCATCCACGGTCAGCCCTACACTGAATCGGCTCGCACTTAAGATGGTTGTAATATACTGATCTGCGGTGTCCGTGCGTCTGAAGATTTTTTTTCCCTTTTTTCAAAAAAAAGCTCGCAGCGCGCGCGCACTTCACGATGGCTCTCTTTTTGACTTTTTTCGCTTACGGAGTTTCGACTTCGAGAGATTTCGCATAGATGCGGCCGGCATATTGCGACCGCGAAACAATTTGACTTTACTGATTGCCTCAAGATTGTGCAAGGTAGCTGCTTTTCTTATTTATGAGAGATCACCTCTTATTTATGAGAGATCACCTCTTATTTATGAGAGATCACCTCTTATTTATGAGAGATCACCTCTCATTTATGAGAGATCACCTCTTATTTATGAGAGATCACCTCTTATTTATGAGAGATCACCTCTTATTTATGAGAGATCACCTCATATTTGGTTACATGCTTGAGGCCTATTAGTATAGTTGCTGCGGAGGTTTGGCAACGAATTATTGCTCTGACATTTACGAACGTGAAAACTGTCTCAAATATACGATCAAATTTCGATTAAGTGTGCGGCCGGTTCTACCTGTTCAAGACAAACGCGCACCAGTACACATGCCGAATTTGACGGTTTTATTTTTTCTTTATCTCAATTTCTTCCTGATCATTTAGTACTCCGAGCTCTATACAATTATGTAGTGATATATCTTAAAGCTCCGTGGATGCTTCAAGGTAAATACAAATACCTTAGGTGATAATATCTTAAAGTATAGCTTGTCAGCTGATTAACAACATTTTTTAGAACCAGGTATCATATAGCTCACAAAAAATATGGAGTTTTGTGAGTTATAGACTTGTACCATCAGGTTACGCTAGAGCTACTTGTGTTGCAAAGTTGCGTTGTGATTACTTCCGATAGTTACGAGTTACATGCCGTATAACAATGAAGGCATACAAAAGGTTTCCAATGATTGAAACTTGTATTTCTATTCTATATATTAGCTCTTTTCTTTTTATAACTATAGCTAGGCACTACAGGCAGCGACTGACTAAAATATCGGCTTTTTTTAAGCATTCATAGAATCAAAATTATAGCTATTATAATATATTGGATAATGGAAAGTTTCTCCCATCAGCTTCCTCCCTTTTAATTCTGGAAATACACAGACATGACTTACCTTCATTTATGCGATACTGATAATGGGCAACGTATTCTCCCTTCCCACGTGGTGCTGATAGCATCACTATTTTACCATTGATAATTTTTGCGAACGTAAGCCTCAAACGTCTTTTAACATTCGTGCGCTTAGAACTCGGTTAAACATAAGAGCATATGTTCTGTCATTCCAAAGCATCTTCCATGAAAGAAAATTGATTTTACCATTTGTCTATGTGAAGTAGAGGCTATAAATATTCTAGTATCTATATATGCTACAATAGATCGCTTTATGATAATAGCTTCTAGAATTTCATTCTTCTTTGTCAAAAACGGCTGTTTCAAGTTTTGAACTCTCAAATTTGAAACACAAGGTTTCTGAACCACCGCGAATGCAAGTTCTACGTAGATATAGATTAACTCACACGAATAGGCTGCGCATTTAAGTGAGCTACAGGGGCTCGCACGGGATGTGCAATATGCTATCAGGGCGAATACTTGGCGTAAAAATGAAAAGAGATATCCTTTGCCAACATACAATTTCATTTTGCAGTCCATATCATATCTAGGGAGCGCCACGTTACGGCCTTCTCTTGTTCAGCTATCAGAGAAGACCGGCGCTGCACGAGGAGAACTGCGACCAACTGCCATCCTTCATATTAAAAACGTTTGCATTTATCCTCATGGCAAAGTAATAAAGGATATCAGCGATAACATCTTAAATGCATGCACTCACACGATATCCCGAGGTCGGGTGGTGTAATACGGGAAGCGTTCACCTTGCATTTAATGAATCGCGTAGGTCCAAATCCTGCACGCAGACTGACAGGCCATAGTGATCAAATTAATGGAGCCAGAAGGAAGGCAGATGCCATTCTGTCAGCACAAATGTCATCTTTCAGAACCAGATGAGACGATGATGATAATCTTATACTCTTATTGTGCTGAATCTGAATGAGTAATTCTATCGTGTTTAGTGCACAACATGTTTTGGTTATCACTATTGACATAACTCGCGTCATAAGTGTCAGATGATTTGTTTTCGTCTACTCGGATAAGCTATTTGTCTTTTCCTATTTTTTCGGTCGATGTGAAGTGCAAATATTCGAAGGCTACACCAGCGACAATATACGGGCAGGTTTGCGTGGAACACGATTATCCCTTTGTTGTCCCTTTATAGTTAATGTTTTTTTTCCTTGTCATTCAATTCTACGAGCGAACGGCTAGTCAGAGCCAAGTTATTCACGCTCCCACTTTACACGGAAACCAAAAATCATAGTAAAACTCGGCTTGACCTGGCTGACTACTAATATCGATTGGCCTGTGCGTGCGAGCCCGCCCGCCAGCGGCTGTGTGAGTAATGAGGCGCGAGCACCATTGCTCACAAGGCGTGTGCCATGGCTGTCCCTTCAGCCCTATATCCTTTAAGCTTCCGCAATGAATGTGGGTCTCTTGAGCAAATTTGCTCAACCGCCGCTCCACAAGTAGACCACTGCACGACAAAGAGACATCAAGACAGACAGACAGGCAAACAGCGGGGCGGGTAGATGGGAAGCACGACGCGCATCACACTCAGATGTACAGATACCCTGGCCTAGGTATGAGTCGCTGTGTGCAGCAGAAACTAAACTCGGAGCGACCTAGATTACATAATCCATCAATGGCCTAGATTAGGGAAGCAAACGATTAATATGAACGGGAACGAACGGCCCACTTTCAATCAAAAACGAAAATACTCGTCTCCTCCACTTTAGCAACTAATAGTGCAAGGCAAAACATCAGCGAGCCTTTGGGTGCAGCTTACGATCAAGTAGTGGAAATTAGAAAAGTATTTGATAAAATGCACCTGAGGAACGTAAGTGGAAGTCCTCTACAATAATAAAAATATAATAGTAGGCAGCACCATTATATCCATTATTACCAACGAAACTAGAAGGACGACAGGTTTAAAAGCCGATATACCCCGCCCACTTTTTCAGCATTTTTCTAATGCATCCATTGTGGCCGGTGGGTAGAGACGCAAAACGACCCTCAGATTTTTAACACTGGGATATATGCCGGAAGTATTCTTGGGACTGCTTGAGACGCGCAATCACCAACGTCAATTAGCTAGCCTTTTGCCCTCTTTCCTCGCACAAGCGCAAATATTTGTTCAAGCGCGGAGAGGCCTTACTCTGCCACAAGTTATTCTGAGGGTTTCTATGAACACGTGAACCGCAGCCCCTACTGAAGGGCTTCACCTAAATTCAGTAACAGGCAACACGAGGGACCACGTTTTGTGTTCACTTTACCATTGCGCGAGCTAAACGCTACGTTATAAAAAAAACAGAAAAAACAGAAGGAATTTCACAAGCTTGCAGCAAACTCGGCTGGAGAACTTTTTCTAACGACATTCGTGCACATCCTTCGAGAGAAAAGAAAGGGGCAACTAAATAATGACCTGTACTCACTCGATTGCAGAGAAAGCCTTGGTAAATCTACCGAACATATTTTACGCATTTATTAGAGCTCTTCGAAGAGCAGGATTACTAGCAATTTTGACACATAGAAAAATTGGACCCTCGAAGGACAAGAAACCCTATTTTAGTATACGATAGTAATCATAAGTACAATTCTTGAGAACCCATGCTTTTTCTAATGTACGATACGGTGGGCAACGGTATTGTACGCAGTTTCTGCTCCATGTGCCTGCCATCCCCGCAGACGGAACACATACGTACAGACCCCAAAGAACCACAAGTACGATAGCTTTGCACACGGATCTCCTTCTAATCTCAATTAAGACGGCAGATCAGCCCATCACAAACATTGAACGGTTGGCCTGAAAATTAGGCTATCGTATAAAAAAAGTTCGAAACGAGCGAAGATATCCCATAAAGATCACTCCATTGGCATTCTGTAGGGATAAAACCACATCGATTGTGAACACAATGGAGTGATAAGATACACTGGAGGGCACGATAATTGATCGTATAGATTTACGCAGCATAATCGTCCACTATTCTGTTATACATAAATAACAATAATATTAATAGTAATATTAATAATAATAATGTATTTACCATTATCGACTTCATTATAAACAAATAATAACAATTATTCAGTTTATCGCCTAGATATACTAGATACAGATTCAGGACTCTTCGGGACTGATATCTATGATAATGGCGACCGCAGCGAACCCATTAGCTTCACTGTTCCGAGATCCTCTTGCTGCTGTTCTTCTATGGTACGCAACGTTAACACAACTATGTTCTCCTATTCTATAGAGTGTTTCTAAACGTTCTAACGTGAACGACACCCCTGTATTGCTACTAAAATATGCTGGAAAATAGGAAGTTATCAGTATTGTTCTATAGTATGAAGGAGTGTCAATTGAAATTTCATAATATGCTCGAATCAAAAACAACATTTCAAATGGTTCAGGAAAAAATTAAGGTCCAGTGACTTGGCCTTCAAACGAGTCGATAGAAATTCCGAATCGTCAATATGAGAGTGTACATATGGAAACTCACACTTATTTCTAATCACTGTTTTAGTCCAACTATGGATAGCTTATGTTTGAGAAATGGTCTACGCAAAGATGAGGGCATGACACACTAATGTTTGGCTGCTTGTATTGGCTTTATATCAATGTCACATACGGGATAGTCATAGCAAATATCGGTGAATCATAGATAGCAAAGATACTAAGAATAAAAGCTGGCCAGTAGTCCATCGTGAAGTACACATAACCTGATCAGAGTGGAGTCGAAGATGGTTAGACACCTGCATGATTACTAAATCTCATAAGGATTACTAGAAGATTACACATGATTATTTCTGTCAAAAGACGATGAAGATCCGTGCTTTTCTCTACAGGGATTGCCTTTTAAAACCCGCGAACTAAAAACAACTGTTTCGTTTCCTACAATCTACGTGCACATTGAGTAATCGACTCAAGTTAACAATGTCAAATGTGTGCCACAGAATCAACACTCATCTCCAATGACGTCTTCCTTTCTACGCTGAAAGCTACTTTCCACCATCAACTTTTATAATTGTCATAGACTATAGATTCACCATGCACTATACATTAACGTCGCGCAGTCCCTTGACACTAAGTGGCAAATATTCATTTAACGATTGGCCCAAGTACGCACCCCAGTACCATTTCTTTACCCTGTGGGGACATTTCTGTCGAGTTATATTTTGTTCAGCTGTTTTGGCCCTACATTTCCTCGTCTGGTGCACTTCTGTTGGCGACCTTCTCCCGCCTACTTTCGCGCTTCGCTTGGCTTTCGTTTTACTAACGGCCCCACTTGCACTTGTCGCCCAGTCCACTCTTGGCCTTTCGGCTTTTTCTCCGCTTGCAGCAATCAGGCCAATCGTTAGAGATGGATGTGCTCCTTGGCGACGGCTTTCTTTGGCTTGATCCCGTCGCACCGCCTGGGCGGCGCTGCCGGTCCAAGATATATTCCGGGAAACAGAAAGACGCTACTGCTTACTCACCAGACTGCCGGTCAGTGGATAAGCGAATAGTGGGGTTGACCCAGATTGCCGGATCTCCAAGCTTTTCGTCGCAGTGGCCAACACAGTGGCCAAAGCTGAACGACTATTGAGAGTTACGGCCGACGTTGGGTACAGGCAGAGACTCACGAACACAGGCGAAGCGCCATCTCGCAGCACTGGGCTGCCGAAAACCGCATAAATGCACGCAGCTATTCAACGGCCTACGTTGCATTGAATCGACAGGGACGCTAACCTGCAACTTAATGTAGCAGAACAAAAAAGCTTTTCGATGGTTTCTTACTGTTGTCACTCCTCCGTCCCGTTGTTAGAGGATTGATCGCCAGCGGAGGTGCGCTGAAAAACTAAGTCAACCCACAACTTCACATTTGAAAAAGTTTTTGAGGAACGAGATAGTCAGCGTGAATAGTCTAACCTGAATATCATTCTAAGGGCAGATGCTTTCTCTCACAACGTCTATCAACTTTCCATTAGCGATATTGTGGACCATATTGAATACCGATATACCAATACAATCCTTGTTGTCATCATCATTTTAAAGCCGAGTAAATGTGGTCTAGTATATTAACACAGCTAATCGCCGTTGTTTCTACTAGCACGCGAAGACAGCATTTAAATTATGTCGCGCTTTCAACCGGAAATTAAACCTATGTGCATATTACGGAATAGAGTACAACTATTGTCACGACAGGCTTGTTCAAGTCTTTGCGATGCTATGAAATCGCAGGAAGGTAGCAACGTTGACAACCTTACGTTTTGAGTCCATGCCTATTTCACTGAGTAATTCCGTACTTTTTTCTACTTCAGGGCCATAATTTCTATTAGAGTCGATATCAGTTCTTCATCGAGAGTATTCAAGCTCCAATTTGACGTTTACAGGACGAAGTTCATATGTGTGCCCGCGGAGTTTGGGCAGTGTGCACCTTAACTAGAGTGGTTCCGGTAGCCGTCTCATTATAGCAGTGCTAACATGGTCGATAATGGCAACCCTTTTAATTATTCTCACAATATTAATTTCGGTCGTTTGAACATGCGACCGAGTCTTTAGTGTTATTTGTTCGATTTAGGACCATATTGTAAGATGGTTCGGAACGATATTATGTAAGTCACTCAAATTGAACCTGAATTATTTTGCTGGCCTGCCGCCCAATGATGCCTGCTTCAGAAAAGATTGCATTGAAATACCCAAACATCTGCCAGCTGCTGAGCGTACAGTACTCGACATATTATGGTTAAACGCTTTAAGTCAAGACGATGTCGTCTTGTCCAGGTCGAATAAACAGTAAGTCAGACTATTGACAGAACTCACATTATGCACAAGTTAACATTAATATAGAGAATGCTGATAACATCGCTTCATAATAATTAAACCGCTGTAGAGCTGACAGTCTTTTATATATGATATATAACTTGTTGAATACTTTATATTCTTCTAAGAGACTGCCGAAAAATTCACAACAATCATATAAATATATGACAAATCTTCTTTACTATTGTCCCAGGATTTAGTAGCCCACATTGCCTTGAATGAAGAGCCTTATCTTGGAAACTAGTCACAAATTGAGCGATATATCAGCGGAAAATGCTGCAAAGACTATATTGAAAAATTTTTCAAAGATGCTACTGTGGCTGGCCGATTTATATGATCCACTACTGGTCGCCGCTTTGTTATCGGATAGATCGAGAGAAATTATTTGCTAAAATGAATATGAGGTGAGAGATAAATTCGAATGATATCGTTGAAACAATATTACACAAAAATGTTGTACAAAATATTGAGTAGCTGTAAAAAAAACTCGAAATCGTAAAGTTGGCCCACCCTTAGCCGTATATCTATATATATATAATTTTTTCACAGGGCTATTAGTAACTACGGCCTACGTATATACATATATATATACCACTACTCCTACTCGATCTCGTCCGCGCAGGTCAGACTGTCGACTACGAGGAATAAACGCCTGACAACCTCCTCGTCACGGTATCCATCCGCAGCTTCCTCACGGCGTGAGAATTTGCTTCAAATTAAAATTATATACATATATATATAAACGGAAAAAAAATGAGAGAAAGGGTCTCCCACCTCCAGTCCATTGGCAGAAACAACAGTTACAGCAAATTCAAAATGTCTCGCTGAAATGATGCAATAGTATAAATCACGTTATGATTGTAGATCCTTATATATATATATATATATATATATAT